>BOPN01001536.1:75000-77500 GCA_017312705.2 Penaeus japonicus
TCTTTCGCTATTGCCTTTTTTCGGTGAAATGAGAACGTTTTCCATTCAAAACAAACGAAAAAAATCTGCCAGAATCCGAATTGTGAAGAGCTTTATTAAACAGCCCGTGATGAAAGCCCCTGATTCATGGGTTATTGTGCTGGGCGTCACCTGTGGGTATGATAGTAATGGCAAAAGAGAGAGGGAGGGAGAAGACAGTAGAGACAAAGAGAGGAGAAGAAGAGAGAGGAAGAGGAGGGAAGGGCAGAGAGAAGAGAGAGAGAGAGAAGGAGGGATGGGGGAATGGAGGAAGGGAGGGAGGAAGGGAGAGAGAGAGGGGGGAGGGAGGAAGGGAGGGAGGAAAGAAGGGAGGGAGAGAGGGAAAAAGGGTGGGAAAGAGTGAAAGAGGGGGTGGGGGAGTGGAGGAAGAGGGAGAGACAGAGAGAGAGAGGGAGGGAAGGAGGGATAGGGGAGTTGAGAGAGAGAGAGAGAGAGAGAGAGAGAGAGGGAGAGAGAGAGAAAGAGCAGAGAGAAAGGGGGGAGGGAGGGAGATGAAGAGGCAGAGAGAGAGATAGAGGAGAGAGAAGAGTGAGGGTGAGGAAAGGAGAGCTAGGAGAGTGGATGGAGGGAGAGAGAAAAGAGAGAGAGGAGGGGGAGAGGGAGAGGCACAGAAAGAGAGATTATACTAACGTTATTGAAGATCGCCCTCGCAGGTCAAATAAGGAATATCACTTACCTTCCATACAGATCTAGGTCCTCCTGTGAAGTGGAACGATGATACGACTATTAATAAGTAATGGCATGCGTCTGTGGGTCTGTGCGTTTACCGCTGGAATCATGCTATCCTGTACTACCTGTTTCACGGTCAAGTTGTCACCCACTAACCGGCTTCCCCATCAATCTCCAACTGAGGGAGAGGGTGAGGGGACACTTCGCAGGATCAAAAACAAGTCAAAAGGAGAAGCTCGGTTGGAATCGGTGCGGTAAAGTCTCGATGACCTGTTATGCTTCTTAGGAAAGACTCGAAATATAGACTACAAAGAGAGTCTCTTTAAATAATGATAATAATAATAATAATAATAATAATAATAGTAATAATGATAATAATTAATAAATAAATAAATAAATAAAGATATAAATAAAAATATCACAACTGGCATGTGGAATGTTCCAACTAATCGGGGAAAATAAATTAATATGAAATATGCAATTAAACTTGGGATCTTTTTGGTTTAGCTGAAAAAGAAAATATACAAAGGAAGTGGGAAAACCAAAGGATGGACATAATACATGATAAAGTTATGATGATAAACATAAATCGGGGGGTAGATTTACTCCTTAAGTGCTCCTTAAATCGGCATTAGAATGTTCTTTCATCTTATCTAGTGGTATTGCAATAGCTAACCTTAAAAAGACAACAAGATAAGATGGGATATATGTATATATATGTAACATAGAACAAGGTAGATGAATAAAGAGTCAAGGCCTACTTGAGTTTGCCAAAAAAAAAACGAACTTGTTATCACAAATACACCCTATCAAAGACAACCAAAATTGGGTTAAGTCTACAGACGGAGTTAAACCGGTCTGCGATTTCTTATTTATGCAATATGTATACCGAATCTTTCCCTACTAATGCTTCAGATTGTTTTGATGATAGTGTGATAGTGGGAGGAAGTTGGTCTGTGATTAACTATTCACGGACGATTTTTATTTGGTCGGAAAAAAACACCATATTGGACAAGTGGTCAATATTAAATATCTAAGAGCGAAATAATAATGACATGCAGAAGCGATATCAAATTCCGTCTTACAACAGCGACTGTAGTGATTGAGAGATTAAATTCCATTTGAAAATTAAGTAAATCACATCAAACACAAAGTAAAAAATCATGAAGGCAATTGCATAAACCTCTGCCCCATACGGCGTGTCTCTTGAATACACTAAAGGATAAAATCCCTTGAGATTAGATATTTCAGAAAAGTCTTAATCTATGTAGATAATTCATAAAACAGCACCGTCGAAGAGGAAAATTACGAAACGTTATCACCCGGCATGAAAACAATCTTAACTTAGATGATATGATGATGCATGTTATTTTCTTAGAGAGAGAGGAAAAGGAGGCTCAAGAACATTTTTCAAAGGGTAAGGAGTGGACGTCTACATGACCATAGACAATAGCGAAAGATGGTCAACTATGGATGCAGATATATAAGGATATGGAAAAAAGTAGAACACACACACAGACACACACACACATACACACAAACACAAACACACGCACACACACACACACACACACACACGCACACACATACATAAATACATACACACATAGTATTTGGGTACCATCGGGGAGAGTCAGATATTTGGATATACAAAGCTGTACTTATCTCTGCATTGTATCTTTCGTGATGCCATTTCTTTTCCTTTAGATGACTCTTTCAGGGTCGGATTTCGTTCCCGCATTTGAATCCGCTTCCTGGCTGAGCCATTCCGTAATACATCTTCAGTCCGGAA
>BOPN01001536.1:200000-202500 GCA_017312705.2 Penaeus japonicus
ATCTTTCAAAAGAAAAGTCATCAATGATCCAGCGATGTCAGGCAGTGATTCATGACTGACATGAATTCCGGACATTAGGCAAAAAAGATACGACATTATTACCACGGACTTTTTTTTTTTTTTTACCTTCGACGTCAGATATTTCAAGGCTTAAAGAGGAAACAAACTCCCTTCTAATGGCATGCAAATATTGGAAAACCATTTGCTAGTACTGGTGTCTTTTTGAAATATTCGGCGTTGGTCTGGAGAGTATACAGAAGTTCACCCGAATACCTCGGAATCGAGCTAACGAGGCGAAGAACTGTCCGAGTGGATAGTTTACTGGCGAAAAATGTGATCTAGAGACCTCAGAAATAACCGGGAATTATGATATGTGTGCGATATAGTGAGATAGATTCAAACACTGTGATGATTTTGTAAGTCAAAATGGAAGTTGTTCTATTTAAATCTTTCTCACATTGTTCTATTCCGTTAACATCTATGAAAACTTCTCTTTTTCCTCTCCTGAATGAACCAATACATCGACCACATTAATAGAATTCAATTTTTATACAGCAATTAATCTTTTTAAATGGAAACAGCTTACAGCAATGATTTCATTTCCCACTTGGCTTCTCCAGTATGTCTTTTTTTTTTTTTTTTTTTTTTTTTTTTTCATCTTTTTATTGCACCGACTTTTTCCTAACCAGTACTTGAAAACGGTGACTGGATTATGTGAAACCATTCAGGTGAATATAAGAGAAACATTTTGTGTATTGATATCATTAATTTTGTTCTTACTGGTGTTGTTAGTTACGATAGTAATAGGGTTAATGGTAATAAATGTTATAATGATGATTATAGTAATAAGGATAAGTAGAATGATAATATTATCATTGTTGCTATTTTTGTCATTATAACTATTGATATTATCATCTTTATTAATGTTATCATTTTTATTATCATCATCATGATTATTATCATCATTATCATTATGATTATTATCATTATGATTATTATCATTATGATAATTATAACATTATTGTTATAATTATCATCTCTTATTATTGTTATCATTTTTATTATCATTATTACTATTATTACCTCTATCATTATTACTATTATTACCATTAGCATTATCAATTATTGACATCATCATCATTTTTATCATTATCGTCGTCATCATCATCCTTACCATCATCGTTATTACTGTTATCATTATTGTTATTGTTATTATCATCACTGTTGTTATTATCATTGTCATCATTATCATTTTCCTTATTATTTTATCATCATTAGTAGTGATAGTGTTAGCATTGTTTTTTTTTTTTTCATTATTGTTACCTTTATTCTCATCAACGGTATAATTCTTACTTTGATCATTATCTTTTTTTTCATCATGATTATTGTTATTATCAGTTTTATCATCATATTTATCCTTATTACCATTATTAGTGTTATCATCAAAATTATCATATTTTTCATCCTTAACCCTATTACAATTATCATCGTTATCATCATTATTATTGCTCCTTTTTAGTCTCATCACTAATAACATCATCATTAGCATCATTATGATAATCCTCATCTTTGCCTTAATCTCTTTCATTCTCACCCACTCCTTATCCTCCCTTTCCAGCATCACTTAACACGTAAAGTCTATGAACAAATGAATTTATAGATAGACAAATGTGCAAAGAAAGTGATAGATAAAAGTAAATAAACGATATCATAATATTAATCTATCACTTTAAGAAAAGTTCCACCGTGAACTATTAAACATTATTGAGATATTCTACAAATACATTTTCGCGAGATGGAGCTCCCGATGTTTGCTTTCCATTATATACTGTGGACTCCGACGGGATCCTGTCTTGGAGTAGATCCCTCTCCCTCCCCCCCCCCTCCCTTTCTTCCTCCCATCCTCCCTCCCTCCCTTTCTTCCTCCCTCCCTCCCTTTCTTCCTCCCTTCCTGCCTTCCTCTCTTTCTTTCTTCCTCCCTACTTCCCTTCCTCCCTTCCTCTCTTTCTTTCTTCATCCCTTTCTTCCTCCCTTCCTGCCTCCTTTCCTTTCTCCCTCTCTCCCTTTCTCCCTCCTTTCCCTCCTCCCTCCCTCTCTCCCACACTCCCTCTTGGCTTTTCCTGCCTCTGCCCCCGCCCCCAAAAGACAATAATGAAAAAAAAAGAGAAAAGGGAAGAGGGAGAGAGATTGAAGAGAGGAGACGAAAAGAGACGATAAAGCGAATCATGGAGAGAGAGAATAACAGAGAAAGGGAAATTAGGCAATAGAAAGAATCAGGGCGAAAGAAAGAAAGGGAAAAAAAAGCAGAAATGCTTTCGCTCAAACGACACGACCAATTACGCCAGTCACTCATTAACCTTTGCTCTTTTTTATCTTACATAAAAGCGAATTGCGAATCAGAAGCTGTTACTATTATTACCCTCTCGTTCGTTATTGGCCCGCTATGGCCCGACATCATAACTGTGTAGTTAATAAAGCCTTTTTCTTATTTCACTTTTTT
>BOPN01001536.1:210000-212563 GCA_017312705.2 Penaeus japonicus
CACACACACACACACACACACACACACACACACTAATTAATGATATTTCATTACAAACGTATATAGAAGCGACAACACGTCACAGTAGCATTACGAAGGTAACGGATGGAAAAAAAAACAATAGCTTTATTTCAGTGATCATTGTCCTGGCTGTGGTTGATAATAGTGCTTTTGTTTTGAGTTTTATTGTGTTATCATGACGCAGCGTATATACAGGAACAAGTGCACTCGAGCAGGAGAGTGAATGAGCTAGCTGCCTTTATCAGTACTCTAATTAAAATGACTATGGGTATTTTAAGAGATATTTAGTAGTAATGTTAGTATGATATATCTTCGTTACTTTTCTGTGAAAAGATTATTTTATGAATAGAATGAGCAACGACTGCTTATATCTAAAAAATATGGACAGGTATATGTATATATGTGTGTGTGTATATATGTATATATGTATATATATATATATATATATATATATATATATATATATATATATATATATATATATAAATGATATATATATATATATATATATAAATATATATATATATATATATATATATATATATATATATATATATATATATATATATATATGTATGTGTGTGTGTGTGTGTGTGTGTGTGTGTGTGTGTGTGTGTGTGTGTGTGTGTGTGTCTGTGTTGACGTTATATGTATAAATATGTATATGTATATTTATGTACACACATATATATATATATATATATATATATATATATATATATATATATATGTGTGTGTGTGTGTGTGTGTGTGTGTGTGTGTGTGTGTCTGTGTGTGTGTGTGTGTGTGTGTGTGTGCGTGTGTATGTGTGTTCTGTGAATATAGGTGTAGATGTGTGTATGTGTGTGTATTATATATATATATATATATATATATATATATATATATATATATATATATATATATATATATATATATATATATATATATATATATATATATATGTATATTTATACATATATACACACATACACACATATATATATACATATATATATATATATATAGAGAGAGAGAGAGAGAGAGAGAGAGAGAGAGAGAGACAGAGAGAGAGAGAGAGAGAGAGAGAGAGAGAGAGAGAGAGAGAGAGAGAGAGAGAGAGAGAGAGAGAGAGAGAGAGGGAATGTGTGTGCCTATATAGATAGGTAGATAGATATATAGATAGATAGATAGATTTGTGTGTGTACATGAGAGGAGGAAATGGTGAAGGTGGAGGGACCAGTGATGGACATATAGTTAAAAAATTCAATAAGTAAAATGAAAAGAAAGCAAAGCATTTGGCCCATCAAAGGTGCAAATTCAGATGTTGACAGTGCTTAGTAAGTATGAGAAGGAATGGGTATTGGAGCTATGCAATATGGAGAGAGGAGATTCTGATTGTTGATATACTTAAGCAGAAGGGAGACATAATGGAATATAGTAGTTATAGAGGAATCAAAGTAACAGAGCATTTTTATTTTATTTTTTTATTTTTTTTAAGTATTGAAAGGAATGGGGAATGAGAGATTACGAAAAAAGGTAAACCTCGGTGACCAATAGTATTATTTCATTAAAGGGAAATGGAAGGAAATCAACAGTTTCATTGTGTATTTATAGACTTAGAGAAGGCTTTTGACAGGCAACCAAGAAAACCAGATATTTTTGTGTGTTTACGAAAGAAGAGTTATGCCAGTTGAAAGGGTGTGCAGAAGAAAAGGAACATCAGTAATAACAATAATGTGGCAAGATAATAATGTTAGTTAGGGTTGGATTGCTTTCAGGATCAGCACTTAGCCTTTTTTAATTCGTATTAGTCATGTATATATTAAGTAAGGGATCAGGAATAAAAAAATGTGTATTAAAAAAAACATACTGGGAATTGCTCTCTCAGACAGAAGAGGAACTATAGAGAAGGGCAAGACAGTGGTAGGACTCTTTTGAATGGGCTGGGATGAAATAAAATGTAAGTAAAAGTGAGATTTTGATGTCAAGCAAGTAAGGAGGGCACGTAAGAGCCATACAAGACAGAAGAGATCAGGATTTAAAGCAGGTAGAGAAATTTAAATACTTGGGATCTATTTTAAGCTAGGATGAAGGTTATGAAGCTGAAGTGATTAGCAGGAAAAACAGGTTGGGAGGAAAGGAGGGAGATAGCAGGAGTAGTGTCACACAAGACGATGTCGAATAAACCGAAAATCAAAGATATGTTATACTCTAATCGGATCAGTGATGATGTATGGATCAGATAAGAGAGATAAAGGAACAGGAGCTGGTACTCAGATGACAAGGGCATGTGAAGTGAAATTGATTGGAACCTGTGACGGGTGGAAATTCAAGAGGAAGACAAAATTAGATGGCGAGATAAAGTAAAGGTAGATTAAGAAATGAAGGGATTAATTTAGGAATAACGATAGGAATAAAAAAGACACAAGCGCAATAAATCAAATTAGTTAACATGAGAGTGAGTACCAAGAGGAAGAGAGTAGCCTAGAAATGGTTAGAATAATAAAGCATTTGATATTCGGATAATAGCATTAGTTGAGAAATTAAATGATTGACGTAG
>BOPN01001536.1:227812-235312 GCA_017312705.2 Penaeus japonicus
AAATATTTATTTACCTTTACGTTTTTGTGATTTTTTTTTTAACACGATGGGGAAAATATTTATTTACCTTTACGTTTTTTGTGATTTTTTTTTTTTTTTTTTTTTTTTTTTTTTTTGCATTTTGATTAAGGGCATCGATAATGAGAGAGATAGAGAGTATATAGTTTTTATGAGTTCTCGTGTTTATTTTTTTCTTGTTTGCTCTTTTGGTGAATCGATTATAAGAGAAACAGAAAGAGAAATCAATGCCATTAAAACTATATCTAACATTTTCAAAGCAAATGGATTGTTTTTAATAAAGGTATCATTTGTGAATGAATTTAATAGTATGGAAATATAGTAGTACAAAAAAACTAAGAGTATAGTAACAACAACAATACACAAAATCAGTAATGAAGAACAACAATACAAATAACAAAAACAACAAAATACGACCCGTAATTAGACGCCAAAAATCAGTGAATATCATCACCTAAGTCGCACAAAAATCTAATTACGTTCTTGCGACTGTGATTACCAGTGATGCACAATGCCGAGTAAAAAAAAAAAAAAAAAAAAAAAAAAGTCCGGTTATGATTGAAAGCGTATCTTAGATGAAGGTAAACGTTATGGTTATGGAAATTGAATATCAGATAGACTGATAAATCGTTCGGGTTTACTTTACCGAATACTGGAAGTAAAGTTCCTTTGCATTCAAGCATTTATTTGCTGCCATCTTGTTGTTAAACGTGGGTTGAAGAACCCCAAGACTGTATCACCGAAATGTGCTGAATACCACCAAACACGCACGCGCACATGCACACGTACACGTACACGCACACGCACACGCACACACGCACACGCACACGCACATGCACACGCACACGCACACGCACACACACACGCACACACACACACACACACACACACACACACACACACACACACACACATACATATACACACACGCGCGGCGCGCGCGCGCACTGATTCACAAACACCCTATCACATTGTAAAATCATTGTTTGCCATATCATTAATTGTTTCATTTGATATATTGCATCTATAGATATATATGGTCAAGATATCAAGATTTTATTTGTGTTTCGCACTCAATATTCCACTGAGTTGCCATCATCGTAAACTAAATACTGGCAACAGTCACCGTGATTGACAATTTCATTTTCCAATTTATAGGCTATGAATAACATAAAGGGCTGAATGGGAGTGTTGTCTGCACCTCGATTTTTACAAGTTTTTGTAGTAGTGTTCCTACTGTGTTTTATTGATAATCCATTATTACATCACATTTCACCATAATGTTCGTATAACTTTTCGCCGACTTTTTCATTTTGGCCCTGTTATGTACTGTAGGTCCGTCGAAAGCATCCTAGGTGTGAGTAATGATATTCTTATTGAAGTAGCTTGTTTCATTTTGTTTTAGTTTGATTCTATGATTACAATTATTTTGCTTCTGAGATATGTGTTATCTTGATAAAACTTATATATATATATATATATATATATATATATATATATATATATATATATATATTGTATCATATTATATTATATTATATCATATTAGATAAGATCAGATAATGTTATATTACATTGACATGATATAATATCGTCCATAGTAAACGACTTCTTCTCGGTATATTTGTTGAGTCTCGTGAGGGCCAGCTAGAACTGAGCCTTGGACTACAAAGCATGCTTAAAACGTTAAGATGTGCTTCGGTTATACCACATTACTAAATTTCTCATCGTGTACTGAAAAAGAATGTTTGAATTGGAAATTTGAATCGGAATTATGTAACAAAGCAGAATTCAACAGTTGTCACAAGAAGTAATGTATATATCGAAGTCTTACCGTCTCGGATCTAATCACATTTCCCCCTCTGATCTCTCCTTGACCTCTTGACCATATCATTGTATAGGACTTTCAACATAATTCTCTCTGCGTATGCTTTTCGGTTATTTTTTCTTTCTCTGCCTTTTTCCCACCTCTCCTGTTCCTTCCACCTTCCCTTCCTTGCTTTTTTACCGTCCTCTCTCCTTTCCCTTCCCCCTGCTCCTTCTCTTATATTCCTCTCCCACATTGAAGAGCTCATGTTCCATCTTGTCTTCCTAGTAACCTCATGCTTCACCGCCCTCCATCTATACAGCTCAGGCTGAGTATCGACCTTTTCCTTCTCCTCATGTGTTGCTAGCACGATGTTTCCTGATTTGTGTTGTTTCAGCGACGCATTTCGGCATTGTTCAAATTTCCGGTTCGCCACTTACTTCTTGCGTTATTGTAACAGTTGTTTGATCGTGTATATTTGTCTCGTAACATTTTTTACGAACCCCGCTGTTCCCTTTTGCGGTGCCGTGGCCATAGCAAAGCAAGCACTACATGTGTCGTTCATCTCATTTCGTATGGTAATCGTGTTATGATTCAGGATCTTAGGAGGAATCTTGCCTTGTAATCGCCCGAGACCGAGCAAAGCCAGAGCGTTTCTCCTCCGTGGGCCGTGTCTTTGCCTGCTACTACATACTTTTACTGTGTTTCCCTGGTGGCGGCAAGATGCTGGGGTCGTTCCGTAATGCCGGGATGATCCCCCGTGTGTAATAAAACCTCTGACCACACGCCTCAGTAGCCTCCCTACAGCTCCTTATTCCATGCGTTCCACAAGCTTACCTCTAGATCTTCACTTTATATACTTTATGCACTTTATTTTACATGTTTTTTGGGTATGTTTCCCTCCCCAATCCTGGGAATACTCCTATCTGTCTTCGGGTTGCCACATACATGCCTTTCATCTTGTTCTAATGTTATGGCCTTGTTTTCCCCCTCTCAGGCCCCTCGGGTCTTAATGTGACCAAATACGGCAGGCCTACTTAGGAGGCTGCTGCATCCTGGCCCCAATGGCGGGAGCTAGTGGATATTACCACGTAATAGTCTTAACAATACAACTGCTTCCGGTCCTCGTACTAGAATTACCAAACCTAAAGGTAACGACACAGCATCCAATACCTTCCGAGCGTCCATCACCACTGCCCCTAAACCTGTTACATCCATCACCAAGACATCGATCTCCGCCACTTTTAATAGCTCTTCATCGATTGCCGTTAACTCCATCACTACATAGATCACCGTTGTCCGACGCGTCATTCCTCTGACCACGCCGAAGAAACCATCGGATTTAGTTCTGCTGTTCTTATTTTCGTCCTCAACACCTCTGATGTGGGTTTGGTTATACTTAGAAGTTTCACAATAATATTCCTCTGTTATTCTTTTACACACTCAGAACCCCACACACATACACATATACGTATTTATGCGGGCACACGCGCAATACCTATGCACACACACACACACACACACACACACACACACACACACACACACACACACACACACACACACACACACACACACACACACACACACACACACAAACACATAAACACACACCGCCGGATACGGTAACATGAAGATTTTTAGTACCTATGGTGCTAGTCGAATACCATAGGACTTGATAGAATAGTTATTTAGCGCAACATATGTTCATGTATATTCTAGGCCTGATTTTCTTCACAGAGTTAATAAAACATGCACAATAGATATCTCATGTTTATATATTTACCGAAATTTTGACATTGCACCATGTTTTTACTCCGGAACTCTGAATATATTTATCGCGACATATTTTACATTTTCTATCATTCATTTTCTGCAGGTACCTTTTGCTATTATACACATTATTATTCTTTATCGGCGCTCAGTACTTCGGAGCAACACATATCTTGAAAAAAACACTCTATCCTCGTCGGCTTTAGCTCAACCCCTTACATGAGGTTTGAAACAATATCCTGCAAGTATATGGCACTAAAATTATCCATTATTGTTTGTTATCCTGTCACGCCTGGATCAGTGCGGCCAATATAGGCATCACTGTGAAATTAGTTATGAGTAGGATCGACCATGGCTGTTGTTCGGTTGACCTTGTGGCACGTGTAGCCGAAAGGTTTGTATCAATAAATCATGGAATATTTAAAGTTCTAATGTTCATCAAATAAATCACCTTTCTATATCATATCGAGGAGAATTCTTTATATTTCCCAAAAAAATAAGTATAGTGATAAAAAGAAACGTATGCTTTGTTTATAATCAACCTAATTAAGAGTTTACAGGTAAAGCTGGAGCTTAATGAAGGATCGTAGGATTTACAGGGTAAAGCTACAGGGATTTGGAGCCAAGCCGCGTTTTATATGAATGGGAAACTGGAACCAGAGCGATGTGTACGGGATCGTTGATTCAGTGCTCGCCCGCCGTGAGCGAAAGGTACTAGACAAAGTGCCTTACCATTTATAGTTGACTAATTGAATATATATATATATATATATATATATATATATATATATATATATATATATATATAAATATATATATATATATATATATATATATATATATATATATGTGTGTGTGTGTGTGTGTGTGTGTGTGTGTGTGTGTGTGTGTGTGTGTGTGTGTGTGTGTGTGTGTGTGTGTGTGTGTGTGTGTGTGTGTGTGTGTGTCTCAAGTAGATCTATGGTATATAACTGTATAAGATTCAAATTATTGATCAGTTTGATGATATCCTCTAGCTTTAGAAAAGTGATTTTGTTTTAATATTTTGTGGGCGTGACGCATGGAGAACAGCTGTAGGATAAGACTCGTTTTCTTCATTTTATGTCATAGTGAGCCTAATTAAACACAGTATCACCTATTGTGTTCCCTTCTTAAAACTCAAGATTTTTGCCATTCATAGAAAGCATGTTCATTAATTGCTTTGGTTAAGGACTGAACTCCTTACATTCTTTCATCACAAATGACAATGCAGCTTCTGTGAAACAACTGATAGATATGATTTCGTATTATCGGAGATGATCTGCACAGTCAGTGAACACCATAAAACGTTGGTAAGAGTCTATAGTTTCGTGTAAAGAGAAAGCATGGTCATATAGGCGTCTGATATATATTTATTTCTTGTGCGTATTTCCCTATTCCCTTCTCAGCCAGGAGTTGATGGAGATACACCAATCCGCCCTCCAGGAGTTGGTAGCCTTCGCCTGGGATATGATAATATGATATAAGTATCCATCTTGTGCTGTCAGCCTCTGTCAGAAAATTCATTTATCTGTGCCCTCCCTGGAGATTCTAAGTGGCAGATCTTACGTATCACTCTGCTGGCAAAAACGGTCTGGAGCGGCGCGCGGCGGCAAGAAAACACGCGAGGAAACGTAATTTCCCGACGTGGGTGAATGAGACTGTGTGGCGATACGTTATCAGCGCTCGGTCCGCCCCGCCCGCGGAAATGGAACCTGCTTCCTCGCGCTTTCAAATTGTCACTCGTTTTTATTGGGAAACATTATTTTGTGTCACTCAGAGGGAGAGGGAGAGGAGCCTTTGTCGCTTGGCTTATTGTGGCGGGGACGGAGAAGATACGGCGGCCGCCGTCTGGCTGTTATTGTTTTCGTGACTTCGTTTAATCTGCGGCCTGGACCAGGGCGCCATCTGCCGGCGGGATCGCAGGCTTTCTTTGCCCATTCATTGTTCTTACAGCATTCCTCCTACTCGTGTTCTAATCCATGAAGTGTTATGTGTGTTGTCGTCCCACATTTTTTTAAGTAAAGCTTTCTAAGTTATATGTATGTATAATACAGTATATACATATTGCTCTGCCCACTACTGAAAAATGTTATTGTGATCCGGGGGACTGCAAGGACAGGTGGCTACCAAATAGAACATTTAGGATTTTCAGAATGAAGTTCATGTAATGCATACGTAATATCCGGGTACAGAGCCACACTTCATTTGCATTCCTGGTCAGATGCGTCTCCGCTGAGGTCTTCACATTGTCAGGACAAGGCAAAGGCACCGGGGCTCTGTTGTGGTGGCAGCAATTAAAGCGTGCGTGCACGAGCTTGCGTGTGAGTGTCAGGAGGCACGCACGCGCACACACACACACACACACACACACACACACACACACACACACACACACACACACACACACACACACACACACACACACACACACACACACAGATAGATAGATTGATATATGTGTATATATATATGTCTGTGTATGTATATTTAATGAATATATATATATATATATATATATATATATATATATATATATATATATGATATATATAATATATATATATATATATATATATATATATATATATATATATATATCTCTCTCTCTCTCTCTCTCTCTCTCTCTCTCTATATAGTCAATTGATGAGTTTCCTGGAGGCCAATATCTTATTATTAAAAGCTCAACATAGCTTTAGAAATAGGTTATCAACTGAAACAGCATTGATACAGATTACTTACCAAAAATTATAAGAACGTGGACAACAATAAGGTAAATGTACTCACATTGTGCGATCATTCTAAAGGTATTTTACTTTATCGATAAGTAAAAAAATGAAAATAAGGAACCGTAGTACTGACACCATTTTTTTTTTTTTAATAGCTATTCAAATACAACAATAAAAGCGGTAACAAATGAATGAAAATGTATAATCACAACAACCAGTAAATTTCGCTACTGTGACTCAGTTAACAAATTCGATGCAAAAATTACAAACACTCAAGACCCGCATATTAAAACAAAAAAATATTTATTATATATATATATATATATATATTTATATATATAATGTAACGGATTCAGGAGCAGCAAATGATCGACAAGTGTTCAGCCGTGGCGTTAATAGTGGCGTAACTGCGGGATGTTTGTGTGTCACGGCCCCCTCCTGGTGTCGCTGCGGTGTAATATATGGTCCACAACGCCGTGTTAGCTTCGTGTCTGCACTCCCTTCATCAATATTCACAGCCTGCATATTCCCCTCTCGCTGCGCGGTGCGAGCCCTCTCGGCTGCTGGCGGAGCAGTGAGGCAGCCCAGGAGTTGTAACGTAATTAGAGTTAAATAAAAATTGTAATGAAGTTCAAGATGATTATTACGAAATTTAAAATTTAGCCCTGCTGAAGAAATACGTAGTGCAGATCAAGCACCATAAGTATTTAGGCATTGCTCTACGAGTATTTGGTAAAGGAAAAATAAAAACACATTAGGATGCAAAGCACGAGAGAAACATACAATGTAATGTAGGGGTGACTATATCAACGCAGCTGGATGAGATGCCGGTCGTTGGGACAGATCAAGGCAGCAGTCAACTAATGGGCGAGGAAATTGTAAAGTTGAACGTGCAATGAGTTTGGTTCACGGTTGTCTTGCCGTAAACACTTGACGGGGATAAGCCGGATATTGCGCTGCCTTTGCAACAAAAACATAACAAAGATATTTCCTCGCGCGGGTTTTAATGCGAATGCAGCGGCCAGACAACGAAACCGAGGCGAGGTGACGGCGACAGCGCTTGAAGGAACTCAGGTGAAGACGCAGGACCCCGATAGGGCGGAAATTGGGACGTCATGCGGGACAATGATGGCTGAGCCGGTGTCGCGCCAGGAA
>BOPN01001536.1:252812-255312 GCA_017312705.2 Penaeus japonicus
GCCGCCAGAGCCGTCATACTGGTGAGGGAGCAAACCAACGGGATTGGGAATCCGAGGGGGGAGGAGGCGACGTGCCAGGGGAGCTGGAGCGTTCAGAGCGCATCTCGCTTTGAAGGGACTGGAAACAGACACGTGCTCAAAGCAGGCCAAACACGTGTAGCAAAGACTTGCTGATTGCCGAAGGGTGACATAGAGTGTGTAGCATCACCGGATTAGGGAGGTTGCATCAGCTGCAACACCGCGCTTTGCGAAGCTGCAGCTGATGCGCCCGCTGAAAGTAAATGGGCGTGTCTTGGTCATCATATATGTATTCGCAACATTTGGCAAAACCATTTATGTTGCATATTAGAGTTTTGCAGATTACTACACAAAATGCCCGTGCTTTGGGACGATTTGGGTCATTAATTGCAAAAAAGAAGAACAATTACACGAAATTCGAGAACTAATCCAACAATTAGGGCCACATGCTAGATTCTCCAGCATGAAAATAGCAAAAATGATATAAACATCTATGCATAAAACAACAAAAGGAAAAATAAGGATAATGATAATCAGTTAGGAAATTTTGCTAAACGTCAATGACAATAATGAGATTAATGCCTGGATCTGTTGTTAATCTTAATTGTCGTTCAGTAATGCTACAAAGAACTACGGTAATTGGTAGCTATTGTTGTTTTAAAATAATTATAACAATGAGTTTTAGTTTTAGCAATCGTTTTGTGCCGATCATTAAAATACAAAACGGTGATGTGATACCGTTTTATCATCATTACTTTTACAATTAGTATCGTTGCTAAACTCATCAAAAACGATATGACACGTCTTTCATGTCGAGGCAAAAGGTCGAAGATAATCTTTCTGAATTTGCGTCATTCATCTGCAAACATTTCTTAGCCTAACTTTCCCTTTAGTTTCTTGTTTGTAGTGTAGGGAAGGGGGAAGGAGAGGGAAAGAGAGATGGTGAAGAGGGGAAGAGAAACACACACATATATATATACATATATATATATGATATATTTATGTATATCATATATGCATACATACATATATATATATATATACTTATATATATGAATATATATATATACATATATATGAATATATATATATATATATACATATATATATATATAAATATATATATGTATATATATGTGTATATATGTATATATGTATATATATACACATACACACACATATATATGTATATATATGTGTGTGTATATATGTATATATATATGTATACATATATATGTATATATATAATGTACACGCACGCACGCACGCACACACACACACAAGCGCATGCACATGCACACGCACGCGCGTGTGTGTGTTCATATTCATATTTATTAACATAAACATCGAAGAATGTTATACTATGATAGCGTTTCCTTAAGTCTAATGGTCTTTATCAGAAGAATGGGCGCGTTATGAATTATTGCTTCGCCTTCGCCAGATACTTAGTGCCATTAGACACGTATGCTTAACGATCCTACAACTCATTACTGGCTCATCCTTTTTGGTAAGTTATTGCCTTCTCGATTTTGTATATATTATTTCGTAAGGAGTATGAGTTTCAGCATGGCGTTTAGCCTGAAAACTGCAAATGTGTGAACCCCCTAATTCAGAATATCAATGCATTTTATGTGTTAGAACCTTCATGGAAACCGTTATTGAAAACAAGTCAGCACAGTCTCTAATCGGATAATTATTAAATTTATCAATTCCTGAATCCATAGAAGCTAATGAACATGCCACATCTGACTCTCGTATCATCAACGAGTACATCATCCCACAGCTTTGAATAAGTCGTTATTTAATTAATTGTACCTTTTGTTAAAATGATGGTCAGTTAAACGAAATCCAGATCTCACTTGAGCTTCACAGAACTGCAGTTTGGCCTTTTGTGGGCAGACGACTAAGCTCCACACAATCTGTAGGGTAATATTAATATTTCTCAGTATATTTTGAAACCTCGAAGTTGCATTAAAAATGCAGTTCGATTTATGTGTACAGCAGCAAATGTAATTGGATGCTCTGTCCTTTTACTCAGTACCTGCACGTGTCGCTTTCATTCCTAAATACTTTTGCGCTTAGGGTATTGAATGGATACAGAAAACGCATAATGAATGGAAGGAGCGTGGAGTCAGAGACAGGGAAAGGAATGTAAGGCACGAGTAAGAACGCGCCAGGAGGGTGGGAGGAAGGTTCATAGAATACGTGGGCTTTGGAGCGTAGAATTGGTTACGGCCGTAGAATGACGATGGAAATGTTAGGTAAGGTCAGTGAGACAGTTGAAAGGAGACCCAAGAGGAGGACTTTGAGTGAAGGTCGCGAAGACAGTAAAACGGAAATCTTGGGGAAGGTGTATCCGGTACATCGAGAACGCATAGGATGTTGAAAAGAAATGGAAGAGAAAATTGCCGGGAATAGGAGGATGGCTGCCTCTGCTCTGTCACTGGTCGCAGTCCGTGGTATGTTTCTACCATTCGCTCTA
>BOPN01001536.1:260312-262812 GCA_017312705.2 Penaeus japonicus
AGCAATGAATAGCCGTATCGTTATTGCTGGATAACCATTTTTCATGAATGTTGCATGATATCGTTATTAATTAATTCATAAATCATTATGCGAAAATTGCAGCAGCATTTTGCAATATTTTTTCCAATATTCATATGATGGTATAAGATTAATTATGCAATCATGTTCGTGAGCGTTTTTCCCTCAAAGATTCTCTCCTCGCATCTCGACGCCACAAACGCTACGGCAAATATATCCGAATTAGAATTCGGTGTCCCTGAAAGCATCTCTTTTCCCGTCACGTCTCGTTATGACTGAACATCCGAGGAAAAATAATTCCCTTTAGAAATCTCCGCTGCCCTGATGATCGCCCCTTAAAAAAGAAAAATATGGGCGAATAATTAATCATGCGTGCTAATAACGATCTGATTAAATTCATAAGTAGCCTTGATCGTAATTACGGCGGCTCATATACGCACTCAGGACCAGATGACTCACATTCATCACACGGGGAGCACTGGGAGGGGAGGGGAGAGAGGAAGGAGGGGGAGGGGCTAAGGAGTGGAGGGTAGAGACAAAGGGGGAAGTAAGTGAAAGAAACGTGGGAGGGGAGGAAGACTGAAATGGGAAGAATGGGGGGGGGGGGGGGTAGAGAAAGGGAGGGATCGAAGGAGAGAAGAGAGAAGAAAATTGTGAGGAGTGTTAACGAAGGAATGGGAGTGGGTATATTAGAAAGCTCAGAGATGGAGGGGGTAGGCGAGGTAGGGGATGGCTGGATAAAGATAGAATATAGAATTTACGGAGACTCGCAACCGAACCTTATGAGCACCATTGGCTCCGCCGTTGCTTCCAGAATTCCGGCTTTCCTAGTAACTCAGGAAGAGCAGGTAGTCTCAGGTATAAGGTATGAGACGCCGTGCATGTTCTCGAAGATATAGCCACACGGTCAAGAAGTTCGGGTCGGAGAACGCGGCGCTTCGAGCGAGTTCATGTCTGGCGAAGTTACGAGTGTTGTTTAACGAGTTCCGGCGCGTGTTTGGCGCCTTTGCACCACAAGCATCGTTAAAGTTCGCACCTCCCCTCTGTCAACTGGGACGCTGGTGCCCGACTCGCCAGTCGACTCGCCATGATTCAATTTACTCCCGGCGACCATGAGGAAGCCGTGTTTTGCATTTCGTTTCTGTCCGTCAGTCCTGCCAGGATGACAATACTCACTTCTAGAGTCCTAGGTTGTGTTCGGTTTTTACTTGGATTCTAGTTTTGGTACACCTTCCTTCCTTTGCAATTTCTCCAAACTTGGCACAGCTGTACCGTGCAACACTGATTGCACTTGACCTGAACTCCCCGTCCCTCCCATGGCGCCTTCTATCCCTTTCATGTGTTCGTAGTATGATTGTCTGACAGTATCTCGATGTGTTTATCATCAAACGTATTACGGTAAAATTATCCGTAGTCATTGTTTCTACCTTAATAAAGATACCTCGAAGCAAACTATAATAAGCTTTTTAACACGGTGTATATGCCAGCGTGCTTCTGTTACAGTAGTACCTGTCCCACAGACTGATTTTTTTTCTCTTTTTCAGGTTGGCAAGTGATGGTGGTTGCCAATGTTCCTGAACCCGTGGTATGGCAGCCAGCAGGGCGGGGGCGTGGCCAGCCAGCAGCAGCATGGAGGCATTAGTGGCCTCAATCTCCAGCAGCAGGAGCAGGAACCGACCCACCTGCTGCAGACACTGCTGGAGCGCCTGCAGTCCCGCCTCCGCCCTGGCTGGACACCCAACATCACCCGCGAAGGACGTGTCTATTATTGCAAGTAAGTATTGCGTCTCTGTCTCCTGTTCAGAGTGTTTTTCGCGCTTCAACAGCATTGTTTTTTATTTCTGGTCATCTAATTACGAATCGGTATCACGTAATGCTGTCTAATATTTTATCGGAAACGAAATATACTCCAAAAAGTCTTGGGGTTTGCAAGTGACAAAGTTTATTTTAAATTGATTAAATTCCCTAGTGGCACTTAAGTGACAGTCCTTGACATTTATTCCCAGCGTTCGCTCCATTATGTGTTTCACATCGATATTTTGGGGAGGTTAAGGAGATGGGGAAGTGGTTTACCTTCTACTTGAGGATTCAAATATCTGCGAATCTATTACAAACAGATCTAGTCGTAGCGGTCTGGTAGATCATCTAGACAGAGTGCGATAAAGAGATACTAACAGAAGTAAATCTGCATTTCGGTTAGTTAAAAACTAACAGGGTGATGTTAAAGGTGAATAATCCGAATGGAAGAGCGGCCGGGCCGGTAGGTGGCCGCAACGACGAAGATTCAATATCGGTCTTACAGCACGCGCTTGTGATGGCGGTCATAGGTCTGATAAATCTTGTCATTTCTAAGGACGCCCTCGTGTAATCTGCTGCCGTTTGTACGTGTCGCTCAAACAATTGGCGTGCGGAAGGAAATCTCTGGTAATTTTGACAAAATCTTGCCCGTGTGGGAAGAGAAGGACGGTATGGCTCCTTTCGT
>BOPN01001536.1:267812-277812 GCA_017312705.2 Penaeus japonicus
AAGTGAGAATACACAATTACTTGTGTTTATTTTTACCAAGAAATTATTTACGTGAACATATATTTTTGTCGTCGTCCACCTTTTTACGTTTGTTCCAACAACAACAAAAAAGGAATACAAGTGAAAAGGTGGGAAAGGACATGCAAATAGCCCGAATAAAGCCATCCCGAAAAAGGCAGCAGGCACAGTTACCAAGAAAGGGAGTGCATGGTCAAGAGGAGACTCAGATTGGAGGCCCGGGCGATGGAACCACTCGGAACGGGAGAGAGAGAAAAAAATCTTGATTGACGAAAAAGACAGGCAATTTGCATGTAAATCACAGTTCATCTCCACTGTGGCTGCGGTGCACAACAGGGAGATGTTAACCTTGTTGCCAGCGCCGACAGGAGAGGGCGTTCCATTTGAATGGTAAATAAGGCAATATCGGGTCTACCGTCCAAAATATGAAATTATATGAAGTGTGTTTGTATTTGTATTACTGATTCTGAATAAATGGCTTCGGGTGGATTTTAGGAGTAGAATTTGATATATAGTCTGCTCTGTCGCGCGTCTCGCTTGCGCCGGTATTGTATTATTTTGTGGAGGTTTGTTTGCATATCATTTTCTCTTTTTCTTTCGTGCGTTTTGCTTTAATTTTCATTTTTGTTTGGCCATCCGTTGCCCTATCATTTTCGATCATATTCCGTCCGTTCCCATCTCTTGTCCTATCTTCGGGTCGCATCCCTTTTGGTTTCCCTCCCGTTCTAGGAGTAACCCCCCCCCCCCCCTCCCTTCTATCGCGTCCCTTCCAGTGACCAGTGCTTTTAGATGTAAAGCCTGGCACTGACATCTCCATTAACCTGGCACTGTTTGTGACGACCACCGACCTCATGTGGCCACGCAACGGTCACCGATGAGTCAGTGGCCGAAAGTATCTGTGTAGGCTATGCGGATGGCTCAGTTTGGCTCCTCACAACCAAGTCTGCGTGGTCATACGTTCACCCACGGCATGGATAAGCAAGAGGGGTTGCAATGGAGAGGCTGGACGACGGACTTTCAGACTGACCAACATTTTTTTGTCTCCGTATTTTTGTTGCCGCCCGCTCGATATTGTGGGATTATCGACATCATAACTCTACATGAACATCTTAAATAACATGACAGGGATAATGTCTCACGTCGAAACACACCGTAAACATGTTTTTTTTTTTTATGGCAGACTTCAATTTACATTGGTGATTAGAGCTAACGAGATATGTCAGTCGTTTCAAAACGGAAAAAAAACAAATATTAGCATAAAAGGCCTAACCTTTACATATACTAATTATTGTCGGATTTCAAAGGACAAATGAATTGCTCGTCTCTTGGTAAGTGTTCATGTTTCCTCATGCTAAAGGCTGCAATGCCCTCTACCGCCTGCCTCCTCACGTGAGAAGACTTGCGAAGACTTGCTCTGTTGTCTCACGGCACGGCGCTCGGATACACGTCTTCCATCGACTTTGTGTCAGCCGGCCATTGTTGTGCCGCGGCTTTTCTTCATCCTTGATCACAAACGCTTGCATACGCGCAAACGCAAACAAGCTATACGCAAATAAGACCGTCCGTCACTTGGTTGTGCTATCGCATGTGATGAATTTCTTTCTTCAACGCAAAAATGTAATCAGGATGATTGTTTGCCTCCTCTGTAATTTCATTGTTTGCATGCAATAGTAACATAGTATTATCGTAACCAATATTTACTTTGCTACTTTGGTTTCGTGTTTCTGGTAGAGGTGACCTATCTGAAGCCTCCTTGACGCCCTCCTGGAGAACACTGAACATTCACAGATCGATATCACGTCGTCGCCCTCGTCGGCCTCTACACGTCTCACCTTTGTACCATGCTTCTGCCACGAGAAGAGAAGGTTTTTCGATACCTTGGCAGATAGGACGATCCTATCCCTTGAGAAGGTGTGACGACGTGAGAGGAAGAAGTAGGTTGCTGGTTTTGTTGCCATTTTTATATGAATGTTCGCCAGTGTATTAAGGGGAAAATTGAATATTTCAGAACAAAGGACAGGAAAGAATATTTGTTGGTACGTTGGCAATAATTCCGTCCCTTTTCTAGTGTCGGCTGCGATATTGATTCAGGAAACACTACACGTCTCCGGCCATGACACAGCTGCCGAATTCTGTTTCGTTTTTGCAGGCTTTAGCGTCTCCTCCGGGCCGCTGAGGTCCTCCTTCAATTAGGCCATCTAAATATTATCTTTGGTCGAGATGAGAAAATGCTGCTGTTGGGACAAAGAGTTTGCTCGCTGTTCTTTTCCCCATGTTTCATTCATTTTACCTGCAGTGGGAAATATCTGGAGTCAGCAGATTTCGGCAGAAGCCTTTTTATGTGAATATATTTTGGCAGCCATGTTCTCCGGGAGACTATGGAGGATGGAGTCAGGTCCCAATTGACGAAGAACGCGTCTTACTATCGGCTTCCCGGGCCCTGTACATCTGTCGACGAGCATTGTCCTGGTCTTCGGGAAGGATCTCTTCATGTAGATATGAATTAATTTATTTGTGATGCAAGTAAGCCAGCACTGAGGGCCGTCAGTACAAGTAAGTACTTTATATTTAAAGATGATTTGGTCAGACAGCTCTTCATTATAAGTGTAAGAAACAAATGTTTGCGCTACCGATGGAGAGAAATAACATGGGCGAATTGTCGGAGAAGTATGAAAGAGATGACATACGGGGCGAGGTGGCAGCTGGTGAGTGAAGGGAGTGCAGGACAGAGACTACGCATGTCCCTTTGATACGAAAGTAAAAGCGAGTTTTTTGGATGTGTGTATATATATATATATATATATATATATATATATATATATATATATATATATATAGAGAGAGAGAGAGAGAGAGAGAGAGAGAGAGAGAGAGAAAGAGAGAGAGAGACGGACGCACACACGCACAAAACACCTCGTATGCAGAGGCGAGGTGATCGACGGCAGACGCCCTCGCCTCCAACACCGCCAGACGTGGTGATAATGGCCAGACAATGGGTGTGAACGGCGACGCAGTGTTGGGGTCTTGTGGCATATAGAGGAAGCTTGGGGAAGGTGGGGGGGGGGGGGTATTATCGTTAATCACCAGTCGCTTGTGGAGGACAATAGGGGCACGCCACACAAGAGACAATGGCGAGCGCCGGCTAGAAGGTCAAACAATCTACGGGGAGTTGACACCTCATTTAACTTCCCCTTCAGGTGTATGGTTCATATTATAACGCTGTACGTGGGTGATATTGCGTGAATATCTTTGCTTATGACCAAAACATTCAGCGGCACTATATCACTTTGTAGCCCTGTTCAAAGGTGGAACCGCTCGTAAAGGCAGAATGTCATTCCATTTTTACGCGACCGTAAAAAATGTCACTACCTGATAGTAGTTTTAGTAATGAAGTTGGGTTAGTTCGTGTGCATATGACTTTGTATGTATATTTGTGTGAAAGTTAAAGCTGTAATATTTACATCGTATAAGCTTTGGGTAAATCATGGTAAAAAAATGGTAGAGTATCTCATGTCACTTTAATATTATTCATGATATTTACGTAGTAGACACATGAGTGCAAAGAGATTCCTGTGAAAACATCCAGAGTAGAACAAGATTTGAAGCAGCGATGACAGCAATACATACACCCAGAGGGAGAAATGGTGAGCGAAAGAAGTAAGCAAGGGAGATGCAATTAAGAAAACTCGAGGATATGAATGGCCGAGATAACACGAGAGAATCGGAAAAGTTTGCTCAGCGGCCAACGGAGGACTCAGGGGCCTTGCTTGGGAATTATATCCGAAGATAAGTGAACCTGAAATTACGAGATTAAACAACTTCTACAATTAAATATATGATCTGCTTTATATTCCCTTGTTTTTGTTCTGAAGTTGAGTTTTTTCTTACTCTTTTACCTATTGGACGCTTTATTTCAAAGACATCTTCATCTCTTTGTCCGATTTACGTTGTTTCTCCCCTCTGTCCCATCTATGTCTTTTCAGTCACAGCGCTGGTATTGCTATTGCAGGGGCTCGCGCTTTCATCAAGCTGATTGATGATACCACTGTTTCTAACAAAGAAACTAGAGAGAAGAATGAACTGTAGGGTAACTCGCCTCAAGTTTTACGGCGTATCCACCCACAGTTGTTTATTAGACAACGAAGGGCGAAGTTCGTATGCTCCCAGAAATACAACCTTGTGATATTTCCTACTCTTAACACGTAGAAATATACAGTTACGTAGGGTAAGCATAGGTATAAATCTCTAGAGTGAATATTCTGAAATACAAATCGCACCAAATATGCTGCCTGTAAAGAATGGGCAACCAACGGCAACTCGATGAGTCATCAAACAAAAGCCTTCCCCGCCAGACGAAGAGAGGTTGTTGAGCGGAGATAAGAGTCGAGGGGAAACTTGTGGGAAGAAATTGTAAAGATGCTGTCCCGAGGAAATTGTGGCGATGAGAGATAACTGTGAGTGAGCTGGCAGGTGGAGGGAGGCCGGGAGACACGGGGATCTGCGCTCCGAGCTAAAGTTAACAAAAATGTCGACTCGAGACTAGATTCTAGTATTTGGGAGCGGCTTCGAGGGAACTGATATCGAGTTGGCAGTGGCTTAGATGAGGAGCTGTCTTGGCCAGGAAGTGACCCCATCAAAAGGATGGCCGAATTAAGAATAGATCTAGAAGGGAAAAGACTTCGGTTATTGAATGAGTCATCCAGACGATCGCTGCGACAAAGGGGGAAAGGTCACTCTCGCAGGTCCCGATAGACATCAAAACAGAAAACGTTTCCGTTCTTTACCGTCGTCGGCATACCGCACTAATCCTCGAATATCAAAATAAAGACCAAACATGTATCTGAGTCGCAAGAGTGAGTGGCCGCTCAAAAAGGAGAGGAAAAAAGTGAAAGAATCCGTCTGGCAGAGGAAACGGTCTTGAAAATGGAGTGGTCGCGAAGCCAAAGTGGCCTACAAATGGAAATTGCCGCGGCCGAGACCTCGCACTTTCGCTGTGAAGTTAAAGTGATTCGAAATGAGTGGCTCTTAATTGCACCGTCAGTGATTTATTATGTTGATTCTGATATCCAATTTGATGGTGGGAGGCTGCAGCACTCAGTATCCTTTGAATTAGATATAATGGAGTCTCGTTGCACAGGGAGAAAGGGTGGTCTTGTCAAGGGTACCGTCGTAAGGAGTGTAAATAACTTCCAAGAGGAAGATTAAGTCGATGATCCACTGGGGAAGGGGCGGTGGGGGATTACCTTAGTCGAGAGATAAATTCCCTAAACGCTGGAGTAGAAATTTAAACAGTTTTTACATAACTTTTAAAGAGCACACAAACGCATACGCACGTTTATAGATTTACGTATAGGTGTGTACGTGTATGTGTTCGTCAATATGCGTATGAGTATACTTCGATAAACTTAAGTGAAGTAATTTGTAATACAAATAAGAATGAAGGCACGAGGACTGAGTAGCATGGTCGGTGTGATGAAGTTGTGTGAAGTGCGGAGACGTGGGGAGGTGATGTGATGACGTGAGTGAAGTTGTAGCAAGTGAATGAGGAGACGTAAAGGTGGTAGGCTGGTGGCCCGGTGGCAGCAAGTGTGGTGAGAGTGTGGGGTCAACCAGGCCAGCTAAACAAAGCCATATTTTACACGGAGGAGCAACATGGCCCCCATCGTTCTGCGAATTCTCCATCAGTTTCCATCATCTTAGTTAATGTACTACTGATAAATATCGTTCTTTTTAAAGGAACTTTATAGCCAAAATAAGTCTCCGCTCACAACACCAACGTTTTTTCCCCCTCCCTACAACGCAGAGGAGACAGAAAAAGTGTTTGGTTAGCGTGATTAATGGTTACCTAGGGATTATGGTGGTTACTCATGCAGAAGTAAGGAGGTGAGGCGGGGGTTTTGCCCTCACACACTCTTCACACGACCCTACGAATGAGAAAGAGTAGAGGGAGGAGAGGAGGGAGAGGGAGGAGGGAAGACGGGGGTTAAGACGAGTGAGAGGGGGAGGAGGGATGAGGAGCAAGTGCTGAGGGGGAGGACGAGCGAGTGTGGAGAAGGGGTTAAGAGGACCGATAGGGGGGGGGCGAAGAGTGAGTGGGGGTTAGGAGGAGGGAGAAGGAGAGAGCGAGGGCAATCGTTAAGAGAAGTAAACAGGGATGAAAGGGAGAAGCCAGGGGAACATGAGTAAAGGAACAAGCAGCGGGAAGAATACGGGGAGAGAAGAGGAGAAAAGGAGGAGAAACAATGAGAGGTGAATGAAGGGGAGATTAATAAAGGGAAAAGAAAGGCCGTAGCAAGGCCGAATGAAAGGAAAGATGGAGGCAGCTGGATGATAAAAGGGGAAGGCGAGAGGAAGAATAAGTCCTGAAATCAACATAAGCGCCACATTGTAGATGATGAACGGCGATGTGAAGATCAGCATCTTGACATAGCAGACGATGCTGAGATGTGATCCATGGCTGAGCAAAACAAATCAGTTGCAACAGACGAAGTCATTTTTGTAAAATATTGTGTCATCAGTAAAGTTTTGTTCTGAAGTTCCGCGAAATTGTAACAATATATATATATAATATAGCCTTCGTGCTACACGAAATGCTAGATAAGACTGAATTGGGGAAATATACATTACAAATGTACAGAGTTAGTAATATAAAAAAGAAGTATACTATTAATTTAATAAAGTCAAACAAAATTTTAGCGCTGAAACTGATGAGAAAGCTTGATATCAAAGTTTGGATTATGAGAGAAAAAAGTTGGAGCCACAGGGAATTAATGAATATCCTGCCCATCAGTATGGGTAAAGACGGATATCCGCTCTAAGCCAAACTTCATTGCAACTCTCCCGGGGCGAGAAAGTTGTTGCTCGCCAGCCACCTGACGAGTCTTTGCAATGTGTGGATGGAATCTGGATGAATTCAATAATATTTAGTATGAAGCCAGGATTGCAAGAGAACTGATTTATTCGCGTGATTTGTAGACTAAAGGGCGCATAAGCCAAAGGACACAGACACAAATTTGTTGTTCATTCGTTGCTCCGGTGATTCTATGCAATGTCTTGGAGACGAAGCGCTGAAAATGCGCCGCCTTAGAATATAAAGGTGTCAAATGGGGGGCGGAGATAGCGGTTGCCGCAGCGGGTGATCTGCTCCAGGAAGCGGCGTGAACCCAATCGGACCTGGCAGGTGACGGCTTCCACGGGTCCTGGGAGAGATTTATCCCGCCCGCTCTCCCCTCCCCTCTCCCAACCCTCTCCCCGCGCCATGACCGCCTCCCCTCCTCTCCCCTCCCTTCCCCTCCCCTCTCCTCCTCTCCTCTCCTCTCCTCTCCTCTCCTCTCTCCAGCTTTCATGTCCCCTTCACTGCTTTCCCCTCTCCTTGCCCTGTGCTTCTCCTCGTCTTTCCTTAGACATGTCCCTTCCTTTTCTCCCTCCTCCCTCGCCCTCCCGTCGCCCTTCTCCCTTCCGTGTTTATCCACCTTTCGAGCGGCCAGGTCAAGGCAGCACGCGTGGCCAGACGTGAAGATTTAAGGCTAAGAAAGCGGAGCGGCTCGTTGCTCCCTCGGCCGTGCGGAAGTTGGGCCTCTCGAGCTGTTTCCTGGCCGACCGCCTTTGGCCCAGAGAGGTGGCCGGGCCCTCACTCAGCCTTTATGAGGTAAATCTGCCCACTCTGCTTTCCTTCGCTGCTTGCCAAGAGACAGCCTTTACGTAAAACTAGCAATCTAGACTGCTTTTTTCGTGCCGGCGTCCACGGTCTGTTTTCCCTCCGCCCTTTCCTATATCCCCTGAGACATGTAACCTCTTTCCCCTGGGTTCTTGTCGCCAGACTCAACACAAACATGAAGTTGGCTCGGCGGTGGTTATGTACGTAATGTGTTTGTATAATTACGCATATATCAGTTTGAACAAATATGTACATGTAAATGCTCGGTATTTGGTGGAGATATACCGCATGGATCTATTGTATTTATGTTTTCAATATATGAAACGAAAATATGATTGCATAAATAGGATATATGCAAATCACCTTAACTGCGCTGTAACTCCGGCCAAGTGAATAAAAGTCTTGGTAATTCCGGCTGGTAAGGTAAGATGTAAAGTCCAAAAATGCAAATGATCGCCTGATCATTATTATATTAAATGGCTTATATTGAGTGAGAACTTTTGTCTGTGGTGAGTAGCATTGTCGGTGTAATGAAGTTGTAGGAAGTGGAGAGACGTGGGGAGGTGATGTGATGACGTGAGTGAAGTTGTAGCAATTGAGTGAGGAGACGGAAAGGTGGTAGGCTGGTGGCCCGGTGGCAGCAAGTGTGGTGAGAGTGTGGGGTCAAGTACAAGCACTCATGTGTCCTCACCAATCCCGCCTGCCCCGGTTGTATTGTTCACCACCGCTGCTAACTATTGACTACCGCGGCTGGCCAGGAAGTTGGCCAGAGAGCGACTCGTGTGTTCAAGTGGGAGGTTCAGATTTGTGACAATGATCTGACCCAGGCCGTTAAAGTAAACACCACAGTAAAACAGATAAAGGAGGGGAGGGAAATAAGCCAACAGACTAGAAAAAGAACACAACTTATTGCAACCAGAGTCGCGACACTTTTGTTTGCGGAACAGCATGTTTTCAACGGCAGCCGTGTGGATCGACACTGAAGGGCAGCGGAGGGCAGCGGAGGGCAACGTGGGCCAAGTGTCTCATTACAGTAATACCGGTGGTGGGGATCGACGCCGGAGAACTTCCCTCCCATATGTACTCGGAAGGCCGCTTTAGAATACGGAATGTCCTTGAAGTGAATTGCAATTGCAAGGTTCATTATGCACCTCTGTTTTCGGGAACGTAGAATCCGTCTTAATCCGTTGGATTTTTATTGTGCTCAGATTGCACCCTTTTATACCAGACTAGATCATACAGTTTCTTCATTTCTATTCAGCAATCCTTCTCCTCCTCATATTCTTCTACTTCTTCTTCTTCTCCTGGTTCTCAGGCAAGCCGCCGCTTCATCTCGCTAATTCAATGAGGACCACTTTTAAGGTTGTGGAGAGAGAACAAATTAACGTGGCGTGTTTTATATGATCTGGGCTTACTTCTGGTGCCGCGCGTATGCATGAGAGCGCTTCCAACTTTTCTCTCTCTGCTCATCAGTTCTGCTGGTGTAGACCTCATTACGCGGCGCTTGAGTACGTCTAGGGGGATTTAGCAGAATAGCCATAAATTGTGATTAGTGAGCTCAAGGGATGTAAACAGGAAATCGAGCTTTCTCGGTGTTTCTCATTTGGCATAATATGGCCAGAACATCCACCTAATCTGGGATTTTCAAAACTCCTCGAGCAATCACCCTCCATAGCGCTGAGTGCCACGCGGATTGCGAGGTGCCCTTAGACTTCGAATTTCAATAATCTTCCGCACTCGTTGAATCGACTAAAACAATGGTCATCGTTCCCAAGATCCTTCGGAAAAGCCGGGATTAAGAAGGGGAATGGAAGGAAGGGGGGATGGTGGAGAGGGAGAGGAGGAGGACGTAGAGGGGCGGGAGGGGAACGCCACCACCGAATCAAGTAGATATTGAATCCCCGGAAGAGGGAACGACGTTGCGCCACGGGGCTGCGGCGTCAAGGAGAACTCTTGCGAAATGAAAAAGAACAGTCTTGCATCAGAGACGCCGAGACACGTGTTTGTGGGCTGATACAATAGGGCAGAAGGTGAGGAAAAACAGGTTTGGAGAAGGAAGGGATAGCTTATTGGATCATGCGTTATGGGAAAGGGAAATGGAAATGAGTATGAGAGAAACAGAGAAAATAGAGAGAAAAGGAGGGTAGTAGAATTGATGGCTGAGCGGACCAGCGACGTGTGCACCTGAGAGGCCGGTGGGGAATGTTGTGGAAGAATCGGAAACAGACTGCGTAAGACGGGGGTGATAAATCAGCGAGCAATGGAAACTGTGAGAAGTCGTTTTTTAGCAAAGGTAGGGGTAAGGGGAGGGGGAGGGGGAGGGGA
>BOPN01001537.1:45000-50000 GCA_017312705.2 Penaeus japonicus
CACTGATTGGTTGGATCGACACCCCAGGCGGTTCTCTCCCTTAACCCTCTGACTTTTTTTTATTTCGTCACTCTCCCCTCTTCCCTTTATTCTTCTTTTCCTCTCCTCCATTTTCTTCTCCTTCAAATAGGCCTTCGATGAGTGCCGCGGGCGTGTAAAAGGGGGGTGGGGGGTAGGGAGACGGGGAGAGGGAGGGGGGGGCGATTTGTGTGCAGTGCTGCCGATTGGAATGTCGCTGAGAATGATTGAAAGGAGGGAGGAGGAGGAGAAGGAGGAGAAGGAGGAGCAAGAGCAGGATGACAGAGGGAGCTGGAGAAGGGGGAGGGGGAGGGGTACAAGATGAGGGATAGGGGGAGGAGCAAGTTGACAAGAGGGGGGGGGGGGCAGGAGGAGAGGTAGGGGATGGCAAGATGAGGAATAGGAGAGGATTAGGATGAAAGGGAGCAGAAGGAGGAGGAATAGAAAGAGGAGGAGGAGGAGGGGTAGGAGGTAGGGGGAGCAGGAGGAGGAGGAAAAGAAGAAGGAGAATAAGAGAAAAAGACAACGAACAAAGAAGAAGGAAGAATTTTAGAAGGAGGAACAGGAGCAGGACGAGGAGATGGAGGAGGAAGAAAGGAAGAAGAAGAAAAATAAAGAGGAAGAGAGAGAGAGGAAAAGGAAGAGGAGTAAAGGAGAAGAAGAAGAGGTTATGAGTCAAAGACGGAAGAGAGTATGAGGAGGAAAAGAAGGAGGAACAGAAAGACGATAGGAGGAGAAGAAGAAAAAGGAGGAGGAGAAGGGAAAGGAGGATGAAGAAGAGGAGAACGAGGAAAAGATGGGGAAGGAGAGAAGGAAAAGAAGAGAACCAGGAAGAGTAGAAGGAAGAAAAAGATGACTAAAGATAATGATAATGATAAAGATAATGACGATAATGACAAAAATGATGAAGACGATGATGATGTTATTGATGATGATATTAACAATAACAATGATAAAGGTAATGATGATCATGATAGTAATATAATCATGATGGTAATATAATTACAAAAAATAATAATTATGGTAGTGATGATAATCATGATGATATCAATAATGCTGATGATAATTATAGTGATATCTACAATGATGATGATGATAATGGTAATGATGATAATAGTAATGACAATGATGAGGATAATTGTTTTAATAACAACGAAAATGACGATGATAATAATAATGGTACTAATGATAATAATTATGCTAATGACAATAATGATAATGATAATAATAATGATAATGATGACTATGATGTTAATGATGATTATTAGCATAATTATTATTATTATTATTGTTATTACCATAACAATAACAATGATAAAAGGGATAATGATAATGATAAAATAATAGTTATAATGCCAATGGTAATGACAATTATGATGATGATGACAATAATCCTAATAATGATGATGATAATGATAGTGTTGATAATGATTATGGTAGCATTACGTATTATAACGATAATAATGATATAAACATTGATGGTAATGATAACAAATATGATAATTATAATGATAATAACTATAATGATAATGCTTATAATTATGATAATAATGACAACAGAAATGATTATAATAACACTAAAAATCATAACGAAAACAGAAAAAAATAAAACAAAATAAACCATAAGAAACAGAAATACGAAAGAGAAGGAGAGAAAGAGGAAGCACAAGAAGAGAATAAGAAAAAAAAAAAAAAAAAAAAAAAAAAAAAAAAGATGGAAGAGAACTTGATAAGACGGCCCTCAATATGTGTCGTGCAAACAGACAAGCTGAAAGAAAACGGACACAATAACCTTGAGACGAAAGTTATGTGAATGCGTGAGTTTGGGTTTAGGCCGAGGTTATGGGTGATTCTCCCCGGGTTGAGTCAGGGCGGGTGGGTGGGTGGGTGGAGGGCTGAATGAATGGCTGGATAGATAGATACATACATACATACATACATGCATACATACATACATCTATATATATTACATATTATCATTACACACATACATACATATATATATATATATATATATATATATATATATATATATACATATATATATATACATATATATATAATTAACAAACAAAAACAAATAAAATTGAAACCAAATGAACAGCAAAGCCAATAGATAGATAAATAACAAACACAATTCACAACCAAGACACGCTATAGGGCGATGCAGAAATTCCGCGAACAAGAGAATCTGAGAGAACAAGATGGAAGAGGGGACAGAGAGAATGAAATGAGAGAGACACAAAAAGCTGACAAAAAGAGGAAAGAGGGAGGGAAGATAAGATAGGATGATGATGAGAGAGAGAGAGACAGAGAGAGAGAGAGAGAAAGAGAGAGAGAGAGAGAGAGAGAGAGAGAGAGAGAGAGAGAGAGAGAGAGAGAGAGAGAGAGAGAGAGAGAGAGAGAGAGAGAGAGAGACAGACAAGACAGACAGACGACGACGTTGTTATATATATAGACAGAGCATAATGAGCATATATATATGTTATATATATATATATTTACATCTTATTAATGTTATTGCATGTTAAGATAGAGAAGGAGAGAGAGAGAGAGAGAGAAAGAGAGAGAGAGAGAGACAGAGAGAGAGACAGAGAGAGAGAGAAAGAGAGAGAGAGATAGAGAGAAGGAGAGAGAGAGAGAGAGAGAGAGAAAGAGAGAGAGAGAGAGGGAGACGGAGACAGACAGAGAAAGAGATAGAGAAGGAGAGAGAGAGAGAGAGAGAGAGAGAGAGAGAGAGAGAGAGAGAAGGAGAGCAGAGTCAGCATGTAAGAGGAAGTGGGATGGAAAACGACACCAAGACCCGCTCCCCGACATCAGGAGTCTGTGAATGCCCTGATCCTCGCAGATAAAGAACTCAGGATCACTCGGACGGGGAGATCTTATCGGGGAGCATCCAGCTTTGGGGAGAGAGGGAGAGGGCGGGGAGGAGGGAGGAGGGAGGAGGGTGAGAGGAGGGGAGGAGGGAGGAGGGTGAGAGGAGGGAGGAGGGCAGGGAGGAGGGTGAGAGGGGGGGAGGAGGGAGAGAGGGGGGGTAGGAGGGAGGAGGGAGGAGGAAGAGAGGGGAGGAGGAGGAGGGTGAGAGGGCGGGGAGGAGGGCAGGGAAGAGGGTGAGAGGAGGGAGGAGGGAGGAGGGAGGAGGGTGAGAGGGGGTGAGGAGGGTGAGAGGAGGAGAGGAGAAAGGGAGACAGGAGAAAGGAGGGAGCGGAAGAAGGGACGAGAGGGGAGATGGAGAGGTAGGGATGAAGGAGGGAGGAGAGATTGAGGGGAGGGGCGGAGACAGCAGAGGGGACATATGGGGAGATGGAAGGAAGGAAGGAGGAGAAGGGACATGTGGGGAAGGGAGGGAGACAGGAGAGTGGGGTGGAGGGGAGGAAATGAGGGAGGGTGGAGAGGGGAGACTAATATGGAGACAGGAGAGGGCAGATGGAGGAGGATGTACGGGTAGTGATATAAAGGGAGGGGAGGGAAAGGAGGGTAATAGCTAGTAATATGAAAGGAGGGAAAGGAAAAGGGAGGGAAGAAGGAGAGAAACAGTAGAGAGTGAAGAAAATAAGGAGAGAGAGAGAGAGAGAGATAGGAGAAAATTAATAATAAAGGGAGGAGGAAGGATAGGGAGGAAGAAGGTAGGCAGGCATGAAAGAGACTAAGAGAGATATAAAGAGAAAAAAGGGGAGATATGGTAGATACGAGGCTGGAAAAGGAAAGAACTGAGAGAACAAGAGAGAGAGAGAGAGAAAGGCAAAACTTGAAGAAAGAAACAGAGAGAGAAAGACAGAATTGAGAGAGAGAGAGAAAGACAGAATAGAGAAAACGAGAGAAAGAGAGAGACGAATAAAAAGGGGGGGTAGAAGAGAAAGAGAGAAGAAGAAGAAGGGGGGATTAAACCCTTCTTCCGCTGAGTAGGGTGCATCTTAGGATAGACGATCCAAGAGGGTGGGAAAGGAAATACTTGATCTGAGGGGGGGGGGGGGATGAGAGGCTGCTGGAGGCGACAGGGGGAGGAGGAAAGAAGGAAGAGGGGAGTGGAGAAGGAGGCAAGAGGGAAGAGGGGACAGAAGTAGGAGGTAAGAGGAAAGAGGGGTGTGGAGAAGGAGGCAAGAGGGAAGGGGATACAGAAGGAGGAGGTAAGAGGGAAGAGGGGTGTGGAGAAAGAGGCAAGAGGGAAAGAGGAGACAGAAGGAGGAGGTAAGAGGGAAGAGGGGTGTGGAGATGGAGGTAAGATGAAAGAGGGGAGTGGAGGAGGAGGCAAGAAGGAAGAGGGGACAAAAGGAGAAGGTATGAGGAAAGAGGGGAGTGGAGGAGGAACCAAGAGGGTAGTGGAAAAGGAGGCAAGAAGGAGGAGGACAAGAAGATGGATTACATTTAAGGAGGAAAAAAAAAGACGGAAGAAGGGGAAAAAAAAGCAAGAGGAAGAAGAAAAAAGGACGATAAGGAAGTAAGGAGGAAGGAAGTAAGTATGAGAAAGAGGAACAGACGAGATAGGAAGAAAAAAGAGGAGATTGGAAGGCTGCGATAGAGGAGCCCGATGAGGAGGAAAGGTAAAGACGACACCCGAGAGGGGAAAAAACGACGAGAGATGGACGTTCACGATGATTGTTCGCACGGGAGGAAAGGGAAGACGTGAGTGGGGGGGGGGGGGGAGGAGGGAGAAAGAGGGGGAGGGGGAGGGAGGAGGAAGGAGGGAGAAAGGGAGGGGGGGGGCAGGGAGAAGGAAGGAGAGAGAGGGGGGGGGGGGTGGCAGGGAGAAGGAAGGAGAGAGAAGTGGAGGTGGGGGAGCAGGGGATAGGAGGGAGAAAGAGGGGGGAGGGGATGGAAGGGAGAAGGAAGGAGAGAGAAGGGGAGGGGGGGCAGGGGATAGGAGGGAAAGAAGGGGAAGGGGGGCAGGAATAGGAGGGGAGAAAGAGGGGGAAGAGAGGGTGGCAGGGAGAAGGAAGGAGAGAGAAGTGCCGGGAATAGGAAGAAGAGAGGGAGGAGGGGGA
>BOPN01001537.1:72500-80000 GCA_017312705.2 Penaeus japonicus
CGCAGTAACGCACACCATCTCAGTGATAATCGGACGTATTGCGTTACTTAAACCAACTTTCAAAACATGCGATTTTAATTATAAAAAGGCATTATCATTATTGTTATTATTACAAATCCAAAAGTGTTGTTAGGTTATTTGTCGGAGACGTAATAGCTCCCTGGAATAGCTCTCATGCTAATTTGCATATCGTTATCGTGATGCTGAAAGCGTTGCAGAGACCAAATATAGATGGCGTGAGGGAGGTTGATTTTCTCTCGTCCTTTTCTCTCTCCTCTCTATCTACCTCTCTCTTGCGTTCTTGCGTCCACATTAATTTGCATGTGTGTCTTCTTTTTTCAGTACGCTTCTCTGCCACTGAATCTCCCCCTTCTTCTTACATTCTTCTTCGTCTTTCTTTCTCTCTCTCCCTCTCTCGCTCTCTCACTCGCTCTCTCTCTCTCTCTCTCTCTCTCTCTCTCTCTCTCTCTCTCTCTCTCTCTCTCTCTCTCTCTCTCTCTCTCTCTCTCTCTCTCTCTCGCTTGCACTCACTCTCTTTCTCTACGACTTTCTTTCTCCCACCATCTCTTTCTTTTCTTCATTATCGTTCTCCCTCCTCTGTCTTCCTTCGTCTCAAACTTCCCCTCTTTTCACTCCCTCTCTCTTTCCGTCCCTTCCCTCTTTCTCTCCTCCCTCCTCTCTTACCCTAACTCTCCCTTTCTCCGTCCATTTTTCCCCATCCACACTCCCCCCTCCCCCCCTCTATCTGTCCTCCCCCTCTCCCGTTAATGCTTGAATTCAGCCTCGTCCCATCTGCACCTTCACGCTCCGTCCGACCACCAGAGGGCACAAGGGCGCACGTCGCTCTAGTTGCGCGGCCTGGCAATAGATGGCGGTCGCTTCCACTCAGGCCTTGGTAGTACCGTGTCTCATGTAGCAAGGAAAGGCATACCAGATTTTTTTTTCTCTTTTTGGGGGGTTAGGGGGGTAAGGGGGAGAGGGGTAAAGGGATCTTTTCTTCTCCGCTTTTTTATGGATGTTATCTGTATTTTTTCCTTTATTTATTAATGCGACAAAGCCATTGTGGGGATGACGCTGTTGACTTGTCGCCGTTGTACAAAGCTGCTGTCGTTGGAATATACCCTCGCTGGGAAAGGTTTAGTAAAAAGAGAAAAGTTCCGTAACATTTCCTTACTATTTTACTGGCTGTGTAAAGTGACTGGGAACATTATATTAACCGAAGGGAATAGGGACATCTCTGAACCTGCTCTCTGTGTTTTCTCGCTAGTCCATTATGCTTCGTAATCACAGTTGCTGCTTGCAATCATCATTGATTTTCCATTACTTCTGATGGCGGTGTTCTGTTTCTGTTATGTGTGATATTGCTGCTTCTGGTTTTGATGGAGGTCTTGGAGATATGTGTGAGCAATTAATGTACGTGTGTGTGTGTGTGTGTGTGTATGTATGTATGTATGTATATATATATATATATATATATATATATATATATATATATATATATATATATATATATATATACACACATGCGCATACAAATACACACACACACACACACAAACACACACACACACACACACACACACACACACACACACACACACACACACACACACACACACACACACACACACACACACACACACACACACACACACACACACACACACACACACACACACACATATATTGATAGATAGATATAGAGATAGATAGATGAATAGATAGATAGATATAGAGATAGATAGATAGATATAGAGATAGATAGATAGATAGATACATTCAAATTGAGAGAGAGTGATTGTTTATTAGATTTTTTTTCTGAAACTGTGCCAAAACGATTCTATGTTATAAGGGTAATATTGTAGCAGACATAGAGTCAATTAATGAAACAATTGTGTCTGTAACAAATATATACTGTCTTGTACTAAGTTCCCTTAAATCTACGACAAATGATAAATTCACTAAGTATCCTTATTACTAATATTACTTTGCTGTAAGAAGTAGTACAGCAAAACGTGTACTGCAAGTTCTGTGTCGCTAAAGGCATGGTGCATATCGCTAAACATCATTGATTAGTTTTTTACCTGTAAATTATTGAACAATTCTACTGCAGAGGCATTATGTATTTCATATTCATAAGATTATCAAACACATGATTTTTAATTTAAATTTCGCTGTATTTTTATGTATGTATGTATGTATTTTTTGTATGTTTTTTTTTATTATTGCCATTTTATGCTGTTATATTCCACACCGATAATACAATTCCTCATAAGTATTTTACTGTATTCTATCACATTTATCACTCTCCGTTATGAAGTACATTCATTAGATATGATTTTCACATACAACATACTACCATTGTACTACTATTGATTAAATTAGACCCTTACTAACATAATAAGGACGTCCTAGTGATACCACAACCCTATGTACTATCTTTTTTCGTCTCTCTTTAGTAAAGAAGACAATTGCTTCCTAGTTACTGCATTAATACCCCCCATTCATTCGTACTATTTCCATAATCATACACTGCCTATATATATCAACCTCTTTAGTAATAGAACTACCACTTCCTATTTAAAGCCACAATACAATATCTGAGTACTATTTCCACCCCCATTGAGGCGAGTCAATTGCCTCTTCCACTTCAGCTAATGGTGTCGCCGATAGATCCCCCCCCCCCCCATTCCCCCACCATCCGATTGATCCACTGTCTGAGAAGCATCAAAGGAACCTTCGTCACTTTCTTCCCTGGCTCTCCTTGTCTCGGTCCGTCTGTCTGTCTGTTTGTATGTCTGACTGACTAGGTGACTGTCTCTGGTTTCCTTTTTTTGTTTGTTTGTTTGTTTTGTTATTTGTATTCTCTCTCCCTCTATCTATCTATCTGTCTATCTGTCTCTCTCACTCTCTCTCTTTCTCTCTTCTCTCTCTCTCTCTCTCTTTCCATTTTTATATCTATCTCTATCCCTCCCTCCTCCCCTTCTCACCCCCTCACTTTCTCCCTTTCTATTTCCTCCCTCATTCTTTCCTTCACTCCTTCGCTCTCCCTTTTTCTCTTGCTCATTCTGTCCTTCTGTCTACCTCTCCTAGCCCCTTTCTCTTCTTTCTTCTTTCATTCCATCTCCCTCTTTCTCTTCCTCATTTACCTTTTCCTCTCCTTACTTCTATTCTCTTCTATTTTCTCTTTCTTTCCTCTCTCTCTCGCCCTACCTCTTTCTCTTCCCGATTTTCTCCTTTCTCCCTCCCCTCTCTCATTCTCTTCCTTCTGCTGTCCTCCCCTTTTCACCCTTTTTTGCCGTTCATAATTCTCTCTGCCCGTTACCCTTTTTCTTTTCCTCATTTTCTTTGTTTCACCCTTTTTCTTTTCTTCATTTTCTCTGTTCCACCCTTTTTCATTTTCATCCTTTTCTCTGTTCCACCCTTTTTATTTTCCTCATTTTCTCAGTCTTTCTCCCTATCCCTCCCCTTTCCCTCTTCCTCAATCTCACCATCCCTCTTCCAAATTCTCTCCTTCCCCATCCTTCTTCCTCATCCTCTCCTTCCACATCCCTCTTCCTCATCCTCTCCTTCCACATCCCTCTTCCTCATTCTCTCCTTCCACATCTCTCTTCCTCATCCTCTCCTTCCACATCCCTCTTCCTCATCCTCTCCTTCCACATCCCTCTTCCTCATCCTCTCCTTCCACATCCCTCTTCCTCATTCTCTCCTTCCACATCCCTCTTCCTCATTCTCTCCTTCCACATCCCTCTTCCTCTTTCTCTCCTTCCACATCCCTCTTCCTCATCCTCTCCTTCCACATCCCTCTTCCTCATTCTCTCTTTCCACATCCCTCTTCCTCATTCTCGCCTTCCACATCCCTCTTCCTCTTTCTCTCCTTCCACATCCTTCTTCCTCATCCTCTCCTTCCACATCCCTCTTCCTCATTCTCTCCTTCCACATCCTTCTTCCTCATCCTCTCCTTCCACATCCCTCTTCCTCATCCTCTCCTTCCACATCCCTCTTCCTCATCCTCTCCTTCCACATCCCTCTTCCTCATTCTCTCCTTCCACATCCCTCTTCCTCATCCTCTCCTTCCACATCCCTCTTCCTCATCCTCTCCTTCCACATCCCTCTTCCTCATTCTCTCCTTCCCCATCCCTCTTCCCTCTGCTCCTCTCCTTCCACATCCCTCTTCCTCATTCTCTCCTTCCACATCCCCCTTCCACTCATTCCTCTCTCCTTCCACATCCCTCTTCCTTATTCTCTCCTTCCACATCCCTCTTCCTCATCCTCTCCTTCCACATCCCTCTTCCTCATCCTCTCCTTCCACATCCCTCTTCCTCATCCTCTCCTTCCACATCCCTCTTCCTTGTTCTCTCCTTCCACATCCCTCTTCCTCATCCTCTCCTTCCACATCCCTCTTCCTTATTCTCTCCTTCCACATCCCTCTTCCTCATCCTCTCCTTCCACATCCCTCTTCCTCATCCTCTCCTTCCACATCCCTCTTCCTTATTCTCTCCTTCCACATCCCTCTTCCTTGTTCTCTCCTTCCACATCCCTCTTCCTCATTCTCTCCTTCCACATCCCTCTTCCTCATTCTCTCCTTCCACATCCCTCTTCCTCATTCTCTCCTTCCCCATCTCTCTTCCTCATCCTCTCTTTCCCCATCCCTCTTCCTCATTCTCTCCTTCCACATCCCTCTTCCTCATCCTCTCCTTCCACATCCCTCTTCCTCATTCTCTCCTTCCACATCCCTCTTCCTCATCCTCTCCTTCCACATCCCTCTTCCTCATTCTCTCCTTCCCCCCCCCCCCCCACCCCCCCCCCCACCCCCCCAGCTACGCCATCCGTTCCCCCACCACCGCAATCAAGTCTTCTTCAGTGACAAACAGGCCAATGTTACCCTTGATGTATCCTTGATGTATTTAATCAGGGTCTCTAGATCCCTGCTGAAAGGAGATTTCGTGTAATTTTGCTTTTCTACACCTTTCCGCATTACATACTTTTGTAATATCAAAGAATTTAAACCAGTTTTACATCAACGATAATAGCGCTATGCTCACCATTACTTTCTTTTTTTTCAGCAGTAATCGAGGTTTCTTTCAATTCCAGATTTATTGTAATTTTCCCTTTAGTTTACATTTTCTGTAATTACCAAGTCTCTTAAGCTTTTGGAGAGAGAGTAAAAAAACAAAAACTTGCAGAAGTTTTATATGTTAAGATCCATATATATATATATATATATATATATATATATATATATATATATCTCCGCGTTTATTATACCTCTATCGCTTTCCACTTTATCTAGTATTTATTCAGTCACAGCTTTATCACAGTTCATCTTCAGTTACTGTTTCACCACAATTTCTTCGCAGTCAAAACTTCACTGTAATTGCGTTTCAGTCACCGTTTTACCAGTTCATCTCCAGACTGAATATTACATTTCCTTTGCATCCAAAGCTCTATTGCATTTCGTATCCACGTACAACTGTACCACTTACATTTTTACCCCAGTCAGAAATTTTCCGTAGTTCCTCTCCGGTCAAGGCTTTATCGCAGTTTCCCTTCAGTCATAGCTTTATCTCAAATTTCCTTTCCAGTCATTGATTTTTCACAATTCCTCTTCATTCACAGCTTTTCCGCAGTTCCTCCCACTCGCAACTTAATCACCGTTCTTCTTCAGCCACATTTACTGCATAAATCATGTCACTAGAGCTTATTATCACACTATCAGAGAGACAAAACCACAACAGTGTTCCGTTGGTCTCCGGTTTGGTGTCTCTCACGTTGTACAAACAGCTCATTATGATGACAGATTTGACGCCTAGACATTAACATTGTTCCCGATCCAGTGGTACATGATGGGAACAAAGGATCTAGACAGCGTGGGTGATGGTAATGAGGTCTACGATAGTTAATTAGGCTAAAGACGATAACGAAAAGGGATGGTGAATAAGGAGTGATTATATGAATGTTAGGAGCAGATAAGCAGGGATGAATGAACTGCGGATGAGAGTGGATGAGGATAGTGTAAATAATAACTAGCGAGACGACATGGATGAATTTAATGATACATGAGATCCGTATGATAAAAATCACCCCTTCTTCATTTGAAATTCATGAGCGACAGAATGAATTTTGGAAAAAGATTAAAACATAAATGAAATAAAAAGGAGAGAAAGAAAGAGATAAAAAAATCAAATTACCTAATGCAATAAACTACAAAGGCGGGGATGTTGAAAACCGTGTACACGAAAAGAAGAATAGTTTGCTTTGTGATATATGAAGACGTTTAATACTGTAGGGAACATTAGCATATTTCAACCATCAGACAAGGCGTAGCCCCAAGTTTAGTCTCATTTGATATATGGAAAGATATATAAACATATAAAAATATATGGAAAGAATTATATATCAAAAGAGGAGATTTTGTGATATGTGGACAGATCTATGTATAACAAAGTCTATGATCGAATTTATGGAAAGGAATATATAATAAAAAATGTAGATAGTTATTATTACCAGGTCATCAAAAGAATAGCGACACACAAGGGACTACAAGACCCCCCTCCCCCCACCTCCTCCCGAGGTCGTGGTCTGGGACAAATGAGGTCACATTAGGATAAAGAGAAGGATGAAAAAGAGCGATAAACATTGTATATAGTGTTGAAGAGGAGACAGGGAATGTGTAAAGATAGACGGATAGGTTGACATATATATATATATATATATATATATATATATATATATATATATATATATATATATATATATATATATATATATATATATATATATATATATATATATATATATATATATATATATATGCGTATATATATATATATATATATATATATATATATATATATATATATATATATATATATATATATATATATATATAAAGAGAGAGAGAGAGAGATAATAGATATAGATATAGATGGAAAGATAGACAAGTGTATAGATATATTGACAGATATACGAATATAGAGAAATTGGTAGAGAGGAAGAGATAGATATATAGATACTGATAGATTTATAGACATACAAATTCAGATAAATTTATAGACATATAAATGCAGATACATAGTCGTTGCAGACTTCCTTCAGTAAGATAATTGAATATAGATTAAATGACAATAATGATAAAAATAATGATAGTGATAATGATAATAATAATAATAATAGAACTGATAGCAATAGTAGTAGTAGTAGCAATAATGATAATAATGAAGATGGTGATAATGATAATAATGAGATAGAGGTGTTTATAAAAAAAAAAAAAAAAAAAAAAGAGAGAAAAAACCGTAAGTACAGGTAACTTGCAGTATACAAAATTAATGAATAAGGAAAAATCCATATTTTCCTCACACTTTCAAGCATTTAGTATGAATTACTCAAAATAGATTAAACAACTTTTTTTCTCATACATTTTCATTCTAGACATTATTTTTTTACACATTGTTTAAGAATACAATTAGTGCGGTAATTAAGTATGACGTTCTGTTTAAA
>BOPN01001537.1:85000-87500 GCA_017312705.2 Penaeus japonicus
CTCTCTCTCTCTCTCTCTCTCTTCATCATACCCATGATCACCATCACCGCCAAAAGGTAAGAAAACGCAAAGTCATCATCAACATTCCAGCTTCAGAATCCCCATCACTATTACGATGAAATTTTATTGATATATATGATTATCATTGTTATCATAATTGTGATGATAATAGGGATGATGGTGGTAAAGATAAAAATTGGCATGGCATGCAAGTTAATGCTATAGATTGTCTTACAGCGATGATTTTACCATAAAAAAAAAAAAAAAAAAAATGAAAAGGGTGAAAACGCGACCCCACCTCCGTTAAGAAACAGCAACTCAAAAGCGAAAAAGGACAAAAAGAAGCAACACTGAAAATAAGGAAAAAATAACAAAACAATGCGAAAAAAAACTGGAGTGTTTCCCGTACATTGCAGTCCTTGATGCTGCAATGACCTGCAATGTTTCCCAGCTTGCACGAGGAGGCCGTTCTCTCCTCCCGAATGCAGCCTCGAGTTCTTATCTCATTTACTCCGCCGACTTACATTTTTTTTTTTTTTCTTGCATACTTGGATTTTTTTCTTTCTTTTTTTTCCTTTTTTTTTGCCTTTTTGCATCTTTGCTTGTTTTCCTATTTTCTTTTTTTCTATCTTTTTCTTTGTAATACCGTTTTTTTCTCGAAATTAGGATTTTTAGTGCTGTATTTTTTTTTCTCCTTTTCTCTTTTTCTTTATTTTGTTTTCTCATCAGCCATTCTCTGATTGTTCTTTTCTCCTTCTCTTTTTCTTCGTTTTTCCACTTTCCTTTTTGTGCGTGTTATTTCCTATCCTGGCCTTCTCTTTTCATTTCTTCCTTTTTCGTTTATCTCGTCAATTTGTTTCTTGGAAGCCTGTTTCTTGTTCTCTTGCTTTTTTCTAAGTTCTTTTCCTACTTTCTCCTTCTCTCTCTCTCTCTCTCTCTCTCTCTCTCTCTCTCTCTCTCTCTCTCTCTCTCTCTCTCTCTCTCTCTCTCTCTCTCTCTCTCTCTCTCTCTCTCTCTTTCTCCCTCCCTTTCTATCTCTCTCTCTTTTTCTCTATCTATCTATCTATCTATCTTTTTTTTTCTCTCTCTCTTTCTCTCTCTCTCTTTATTTTTAGAGCTACATGTTTTTTTTTCTCCTTTTCTTTTTTCTTCATTTTGTTTTGTAATTATTTTTTCTCTGAATTTTCTTTTCTCTTTCTTTTTTTCCTTTTTTTTCACTGTCCTTTTTGTGTATGTTATTCTGGCCTTTTCCTTTATTCTTTCTCTCTTCGGTTTATCTCGTCAAATTATTTTTTGTGAGCCTGTTTCTTCTAATTCTTTTTTTTTCTTTTTTTTTCTTTTTGATTTCTTTTCTACTTATCATATGCTCTCTCTCTCTCTCTCTCTCTCTCTCTCTCTCTCTCTCTCTCTCTCTCTCTCTCTCTCTCTCTCTCTCTCTCTCTCTCTCTCTCTCTCTCTCTCTCTCTCTCTCTCTCTCTCTCTCTCTCCCTCTCTCTCTCTCTCTCTCTATTTATCTATTCATCTTACTCTTCTGTCAGTCTGTCTGTCTTCTTCCTCTCTCTCTCTCTCTCTCTCTCTCTCTCTCTCTCTCTCTCTCTCTCTCTCTCTCTCTCTCTCTCTCTCTCTCTCTCTCTCTCTCTCTCTCTCTCTCTCTCTCTCTCTCTCTCTCTTTCTCCCTCTCTCTCTTTCTCCCTCTCTCTTTCTTTTTCTCTCTCTCTCTCTTGCGTTATTTCATTTCTTTTCCATCGCTGCGGTTGTCGCTGTAATTTCCAAGTTCTCTTGATAGCCTCGGGGAATAGCTGGTGTTGTTGCTTTTGATGGAGTGTTCGGTCTTATCTGTTAGGGGGGGGGGGAGGATATATGTCTGTTTATATAATGGCAGAGGTTCTGGCCAGGAAAGAATGGGGTCGGCTATTTCCTTTTCTTTTTTTTTCTTTCCTTTTTGATCCGTTCTCTTTCTTTCGCTCTTTCTTTATTTTTATTCTACTTTTTCTGTTGGTCTTTCTCTCTCTCTCTCTTTCTCTCTCTCTCTCTCTCTCTCTCTCTCTCTCTCTCTCTCTCTCTCTCTCTCTCTCTCTCTCTCTCTCTCTCTCTCTCTCTCTCTCTCTCTCTCTCTCTCTCTCTTTTTTTTTTTTTTTTCTCTTTCTTTCTCTCTCTCTCTCTCTCTCTCTCTCTCTCTCTCTCTCTCTCTCTCTCTCTCTCTCTCTCTCTCTCTCTCTCTCTCTCTCTCTCTCTCTCTTTCTCTTTTCCTACTCTTTCTATTTCTCTTTTTACTTTCATTTTTTTTGCATTCTTTTTCTTCCTCTCTCTTTTTTATTTTCTTTCTACTCTGTCTTTTTCTGTTTCTCTTTCTCTTTCTTTTCTTCTTTCTCTTTCTTTTCTTCTTTATCTTTCTTTTCTTCTTTATCTTTCTTTCATTCTCTCTCTCTCTCTCTCTCTCTCTCTCTCTCTCTCTCTCTCTCTCTCTCTCTCTCTCTCTCTCTCTCTCTCTCTCTCTCTC
>BOPN01001537.1:110000-112500 GCA_017312705.2 Penaeus japonicus
TTCTTTCTCCTTTCTCTTTCTCTCATTCGTATATCCAGTGACCTCCTTTCCCTTCCTCATGTGCTCATTTCCCTTTTGTTCCTCCTCCGTCATCTTTTCTTCTAACCATACCTACTTTTTTTTCCCTCTTCCTCCTTCTCTTTCCCTTCTTTCTTTTCCTCCTTCTCCTTCGCCTCCTCGTTTTTCTCCTCTCCTCCTTTTCATATTCTTCCTCCTCCTCCTCTTCCTCTTTCTTCTCCTAATCCTCCTCCATCTCCCCTTCAACCTCCCTCCCGTCTTCTTCTCCTCTTCCATCACCTGCTTATCCTTCTCCTCTACCTCGCCCCCTCTTCCTCCTCCTCCCCTCTCTCCCTCCTTCCATTTCCCCCTCTTCCTCCTTCTCCCAATCGCTCTTTCACTATTGCTCTTCCCTTTCCTCCGCCCATTTCCTTTTCCTTCCTTCGCGTCCTGGGGTTGACTGACCGCGCGTGTCCCCTCTTTCCTGTTCCTGAAGTGGGAAGAAGATAAGAAAAAAAAAGGGATTGGAGAAGGGGAAAGAACATGGAATAAGGAGAAAAAAATAAGCGATTGGCGATATAGAGCCATTTCTAAGCCCATATTAGTTTCCCATTAATCCTCCAATGATTCTCAACCAAAAAGGAAACTAGAATAAACTTACAAAATATAAGAAAATAGAAAGACAGAGAGAGAGGGGGAACGAACACAGGATAGGGAAAAAATAGAGGAAGGAAGAGAAGCGAAAGGTTCAAGGGGAAAAAGAAAGGGGAAGCTAAGGAGACAATACGAAAAGGGGAAATGGAGAATGAAAAAAGTCAAAAGAGAGAAGAAAAACAAATAACGAAAAAAAAAACTGCATGAATAAAATAAAAGCAATTGCAAAGAGGAAGAGGGGAAAACGATAGATCAAGGGGACAACATTGAGAAAGAAAAATGAAGTAGAATAAGTGATAGAAAGACTTGAAAATAAGCCGGATGAGATCGAAGCATAGAAAAGAAGGGAAGCATAGAAAGAGGGGAAAAGAAAGTGAATAAAGAAAGGGGAGAGCTAAAGGGTACGAAGTTTCTGAAACTCAGAGAATGAGACACGAGAATTAATAGATTGTTATTGAGGCTGAAATATTTGCTAGAGGAAAAGGCTTATGGTCTTTGTAATCATAGATGATAATGATAATAGTAATATTAATAATAATGATCATAACAATAACAGTAATAATGACGATAATAATGGTGATGATAATAATACTCATAAAAATAATGATAATGAATATTATCATTACCATCATCATTATCATTATGATGATGATAATAATATCGATATTAGTAACAATAAAAATAATAATAGTAATCATTCTGGTAGGTGTCCCAATATGAATAATAAATATGGTATTAGTAACGATATTGATTAACAATGGCAATAATAGTATAATAATTGCAACGATTAACAATAGCAAATTTGATAATAAAACAAGTGTCGATAATTAAAATGATAACGTTATCAATGCTAATGACTATAGCAATATCTAATGCAATAATGAATAGATGAAAAAAAAAAAAATATTACACCTATGTATTCCACCTGAATCTGGCTGACTTCAATGGCTGAATGTTAACCCTTGAATAGCGGACTTCATCGTATTTACTCCCTGGATTAACCCATTTTAATAACAGGGATTTCCTATGACCTTAGACCTAATACCATGAGCAGAATTCATGAAGTGATTTCCCATGAGAGACATTTGTAATAAGGCCTTGGTTTCGTGTCTTATAGGAAGCTTATGTGCTATGTTTTGCGGGGTGTAAAAGTGATGTCGAGCTTAAGGAATACTGGCAAGGTGTCGGTTAAGATTTATGAATGAATTTCTTATCATAATTATTATATTTCTGAGATTATTCATAATCTCTATTAGAAGTGTTCCCCTCTCTTTCTCATTCGCGTTCTCTCTCTCTCTCTCTGTCTGTCTCTCTCTGTCTATCTATCTATCTCTTTCTCTCTCTCTCTCTCTCTCTCTCTCTCTCTCTCTCTCTCTCTCTCTCTCTCTCTCTCTCTCTCTCTCTCTCTCTCTCTCTCTCTCTCTCCTCTCTCTATCGTTCTATCTATTTATATCCTATTCTATGATTTTCCTTTTAACATAACATCGGAATTACAAATGTAACTGGTCTGCAACATTTTAGCATACTCATTTCGAAGGATTCTTTTTTTTTTTCCTTTTTAACGCATTAGCGATAGAAGCTTAGCAGGGATAACTGTTAAACATGCTGTTAAATAGGTTTAATATCATTGTCATCCAATTTGAGGTCCACAAGATTTGCGCAGCTTGAAACGAAACAATAAAAAAAAAAAGTAAGAAAGGAGAGAAAAGACAAGAGAAATACCACACGAGGCAAAAGCACAAAAGGCTTTGCGCCAAATACCAGGAGAATAAGAAGCAATAAAAAGGAAATAAGTACCCCTAAGTACCTAATATCTTGCTGATTATCCACCTGAAGAGGATTAAGACGT
>BOPN01001537.1:122500-125000 GCA_017312705.2 Penaeus japonicus
CATATATATATAAATATATATGTATATATGTATATATATATATATATATATATATATATATATATGTATATATATATATATATATATATATATATATATATATATATATATATATATATATATATATATATATATATATATATATATATATATATATATATATATATATATATATATATATATATATATATATATATATATATATATATATATATATATATATATATATATATATATATATATATATATATATATATATATATATGTATATATATATATATATATATATATATATATATATATATATATATATATATATATATATATATATATATATATATATATATATTGATGGATGGATGTATACGCATTTTCAGATTCAAACAAACAAACAGACACACACACATACACACACACACACACACAGACACACACACACACACACACACACACACACACACACACACACACACACACACACACACACACACGTTGAAACACAGCCAGACACCCCTACCCACATGCACACACCCAATACAATCTAATCCAGCACACGCACAGCTATCTGAAATAGCATTATCTCATTCATTTTCCTCTCTCAAATTCGATCATCGTTTTCGTTGGCTTTTTGGGCCATGTCCACTGGCCATGTGAAGGCCCGGAGAGGCGAGGGCAGCATATGGACCCTTCTTTTCCCTTCCCTTACCTCCTGTTTCCTGTCATTTTTTTTTTTTTTTTTTTTTTATATATATACTTTTCCTTTCCCTCACCTCCTCTTCTGCTCCTGTCCTTGTTTACTTTTTTTTCTTTTCCTTTTTCTTTCTTTTTCTTTTCTTGCTTCTTTTCCCTAACCTCACTATCCTATCCTCCTTTTCTTTTATTTGCTTTTCTTTGTTTTTCTTGTTTCATTTCTTCCCTGTCCTTACTTGCTCTTTCATTTTTCCCCTTTTTTCTCTATTTTCCCCTGTATCTCCATTCCCATTCCCATTCCCCTTTCCCTTTCTCTGTTTTTTTCCTTCCTTCCCTTTTCTTCAAGTTACTTTTATTTCTTAGATTCGTTTTTTTTTTCTCTCTTTTCTCCCCTTCTCTTCCCTTTCCTTTGGATCATCTCCCTTATTCTACTTTTTGCTATTTTTTTCCTTTACTTCCCCTACCCTTATTTTCCCTTCCCTTCCCATCCCTTCTCTCGTCTCTTTTCCCTTCCTCTCTTTCCTATTCCCTCCTTCCTATCACTCTCTTCCCCTCTCCTCCCTACATTTCTCCTTCCGGTCATTCTTCTCCCTCCTCCCTATTTTTCACCTTCTTTGCCCTTTTCCTCTTCCTTCCTTTTCATATTAATTTTCACCTTGCATTCTGCCTTAGCATTTCCCCATTTCCCCTCTCTCCCATCTTTCTCCTATCCATCCTTCTCTCCTATCCATCCTTCTATCCTCTCTATGCTTCTCTCCTATCCATCTTTTTCTCCTATCCATCCTTCTATCCTCTCTATGCTTCTCTCCTATCCATCTTTTTCTCCTCTCCCCTCTCTTATCCGCCCACGCTCTGTATTCACGACGGCTGGGCGGGACGCATCCATCACGCTTGGCATTCTCATCTACTCGTATCTACAACATGCTGTTGGATTTGCCTTCCCCCCTCTCTCACTCTCTCACTCTCTCGCTCTTACTCTTTCTCTCACTTTTTCTTCTCCTCGCTTGTTTGCTCTCACTTTCTCTTCCGGATCTTTTCTTACGACGACCATGCTCTCTCTCTGTCTGTCTGTCTGTCTGTCTGTCTGTCTGTCTCTCTCTCTCTCTCTCTCTCTCTCTCTCTCTCTCTCTCTCTCTCTCTCTCTCCCTCTCTCTCTCTCTCTCTCTCTCTCTCTCTCTCTCTCTCTCTCTCTCTCTCTCTCTCTCTCTCTCTCTCTCTCTCTCTCTCTCTCTCTCTCTCTCTCTCTCTCTCTCTCTCTCTCTCTCTCTCTCTCTCTCTCTCTCCACCAAACAACCTCTTCCTTCAAACATACTTTTTCTGAAACTAATCTCGTTCACCAAACAGCCAATTCCACAATATTTTCCACCAAATATCTTCCACCAAACAACATTTTCCACCAAATCTCATCCACCAAACAATATTTTCCACCAAATATCTTCCACCAAACAACATTTTCCACCAAATCTCATCCACCAAACAATATTTTCCACCAAATATCTTCCGCCAAACAATATTTTCCACCAAATCTCTTCCACCAAACAACCTCCTCCACCAAACAACTTTTTTTCCGTCAAACTATTCTCTCCGCCAATTCCATCTTGTCCAGCTCCCCCGTATCCTATGTAATCTTCTTAACTATGTCGATCTCTTTTGCAAGACATCAAAAGTCTCTTTGTAACTTTACCTGAGTCTTTTTATTCAGTGTTTGTTTATTCATACGAGTATTATATTTTGTTGAATATTTCACCTTTCTCTTCCCGAGGGAGGGCTGTCTACGGAAGAAGATACGAATTGTGATGAAAGAAGAGAA
>BOPN01001537.1:130000-132500 GCA_017312705.2 Penaeus japonicus
ACCAGCAAGAAGAAAATAATCTTTCTCTGCTCTGTTGAAGTCTCAACTGTATTGTGTGTGTGTGTTGTGTGTGTGTGTGTGTGTGTGTGTGTGTGTTTGCTTTATATATATATATATATATATATATATATATATATATATATATATATATGTATGTATGTATATATGTATATGCATATATGTATATGTATATATATATATATGTATATATATATATATATATATATATATATATATATATATATATATATATATATATATATACATATATGCTTATAATTAAAATGATATTCGAGTAAAACGAGGTATAGCGAAATTTCGTCATGAAACCTAATCAATCAGGATGGGTATGTCGAAAATTATTTATGCAATTTATTCGGTTTCACTGTATTCATAAAGAAGTAAAACGAAAATGCTACCCTATCATCAACGACAAACAAAGTATTTCACAATATATGTAGTTTTCAGAACAGTCAATTTAGATAGAGAGAGAACCTTGAATTGACTGGTTTCTCCTTCTTCATGCCTCTCGGAGGTTAATACTGCCTCCATAGCTCTTTCGGATAGATAAAAGATATGATACTGCCGCCACCCCCGAGGAAAAGTAGGCAATAGCTTAAATATCTTTGTGTGTGTGTGTGTGTGTGTGTGTGTGTGTGTGTGTGTGTGTGTGTGTGTGTGTGTGTGTGTGTGTGTGTGTGTGTGTGTGTGTGTGTGTGTGGAGAGAGAGAGAGAGAGAGAGAGAGAGAGAGAGAGAGAGAGAGAGAGAGAGAGAGAGAGAGAGAGAGAGAGAGAAAAGGAAAGGGAGAGATAGAGAATAATACTGAATAACCGTAGAACGTAAGGTCGCTTATTCTGCTGAAAGGTCAGACACCTAACGAAAAGGTCACACAGACTGGGAGAAAAAGGTCACTTGAAAGCGGCCTCACACCCCTAAAGAGATGTGTAAGGAAAGGTCGCAGCATCTGGTAAAGGACCACCATTTGTCTAACTCATTTTGATTTGAATTTAACTCTATTATTTTCCCTGAATATGCAAAACTCTTTTTAGGCATCGTTCTTAAGCTTTATGAATATTCATACAAAGCTTAGAAAAGTGTAAAAGAACCCAACAATCTTTAATGAAACAAAACGAAAATCTGCAACTTGCCTGCAATAGGACTTGGTTGCTGAGAGTTCTATAATGTTTTATCAATTTCGTAAAAGCCTCACGGAAAATTATTATCTTTCTATATTACACCATTCTAGTGAGAAAAAGAAAAGGAAAAAAAAGGGCGAACAGAAGGAAATAGAGAGAAACAAGAACGATTGAGAAGATAATGCTAATCAAGCAGAATGAAAGTCAGATAGAAAGAAATAACAATAAAACAAGTGAAATATGGTATCAGAAACACACAAACTAAGAGATAAGTAATTAAATAAAGATATGAGGTACGAATTAACAGAATGAGAAAGACAGGCAACCGAACCTCCAGTAGGAGAATTAAGACACATTGTCTGGAAAGGTTTCTTAGGAAGGAACCCGAGCACCTCTTCATCTTGAGATACATTTACAAAGAGAGAACTCACATCTTGGTAATTGAAGGAGCATCACTTGCCAGGGAGATGAAGCTGGGGCGAAGATGCATCTCAGGAGAACATTGGGATAAATGACAGGAATGGTGAAGAGGGTGATGGTGACATTAATGGTGAAGGTGAGGTTGGAATTAAATTTGAGGATGGTGATGTGAAGAATTAGTTTTGATTAGAAGATGATAGTGAGGGTGGACTCGTTATATCATAATAAAAATTGATGGAAGGATGATAGTGATTGATGAGTGAGAATGATGATGGTGAATATGAAGTTGGTTGTGATGGTGAAGTTAATGATAATTACAGCAATGAAGGGGGGGGGGGTCTTGATGGGGAATATGAAGATGGTAGTGATGGTGAGTTTAATGGTGACGACACTAAGGTTGAGGGTGGTGAATATGAAAAGGGTGTTGAGGAGGGTTATAGAGGTGAGGATGGTGACTATAGGTAGTGACAATTACATGAATGCCTAAATGAATGGGTATACATACAAACAAACAAAGATGTATGATCAGACAAAGAAAACTCAACATTCGCTGTTACTTCAAGTACCCATAGTCAGGAAGATGAAGTTGAAAACAATGATAATAAAGATGATGATGGTGACGGTCGAAGATGATAGGGGAGAGTGGAGGTGAAGGGGAGGATGTGGTTGTGGAAGTGAGAATGCTAATGATTATAGGGATGTTAAGGGTGGGAATAGTGATTGTGATTGGGATGATAATCATTATGTTATCATCTTTATCATGATTATCATTATTATTATTATTATTATCATTGTTATTACTACTAATATTATTATCATATTATTATTATTATCATTGCTATTATTATCATTATCATCATCATCATCATCATCATCATCATCATCATCATCGTTGTTGTTGTTGTTGTGGTCAGTATTACTATCATCATTATTATCATTATTA
>BOPN01001537.1:157500-160000 GCA_017312705.2 Penaeus japonicus
ACAGACGGATTGGGGCTACCCGAAGAAAGACGGCAGTAGGCAGTGGAAGGCGGGGGTCCTCAGGGAGAAGATTCCTCTGCAAGAAGGCAAGGACATCGTCGAGCGGGACGTTCGTGAAAAGAGATTCGACGTCCAGACTCATCATGGTCGAGGGCGTGACCCCACGAACACGGGCGATGAAGTCCTGTGAGTGGCGAAGGTGGGCGGGCGAGAAGGTGCCCAGAAGTGGAGTAAGGGACTGAGCCAGCCAGGAGGCAAGAGGGTGCGTCATGAGCCTCGGGAGGAGATGATGGGGCGCAGGGGCACATCAGGTTTATGGGTTTTGGGTAACCCATAGAAGTGAGGAAGGCGGGGATTTATGACCCTGAACCTTTGGTAAAGGTTCGCCTCAGGGCAACCCGAAGCTAGCTGCTTTAGGCGACGATGGAAGCCGGCAGCAATTCGTTCCCGTGGGTTGCTGGTCAGGGGAGCATACGTGGCGACGTCGTCCAATAGGTCCTGGGCCTTTTGCAGGTAGGACGCTTGGTCGAGGACCACCATCGAGTTGCCTTTGTCAGAAGGCAAAATGGTGACATCCTCCCTACGTAGACTCTGCAGGGCCTCCTGGTAACGCCTGGGGATGGAAGGCTTAGGACGGAGGAGGGACTCGAGGGCCGGGATAAAAGCACCTCGTAGGAGGGAGACATCAGGCAGAGAGTTCCTGTGACCAGAAATAAAACGGTCGAAGGAAGAAATGATGTCGATGGAGGTGAGGGGAAGAGGACGCAGGGCAAAGGACAGGCCAAAGCCTAGGAGTTGGAGTTGGTGAGGGGTCAAGGTTAAGGAAGATAGGTTGGTGACAGCATCAGTGAGGGAGAAGCGGGACCAAGGACTGCGGGAGGTGAGAGTGGAAAGCTTGCGGGTGAGGGAGCAGGTATGGGTGTTGGAGAGGACTCGGGCCGAGTCATGAGCAACATCGGCCATGAGTCGACATACCTGTCTGGGAAGCCGATCCCCCAGGAAGTCAAAATGAAGACGGGAGAGATAGAAGGTATGCTCAACGTCCCTCTTACCACCACCTCTCCATGTTAAGAGAGGTGTCGCCACCTCTCTCTTTCTCCGTGCTCTCCGCATTTGTGACCCAGTCTCAGGATGTGCGAGATCGAAGAAGGAAGAACCTGCTCCTCGAGGCAATCCCGAAGGAAACGGAGTTGGTTCTTCCGTCGGGCCGTGGAAATAACAGAAGCCTCGTAGGCGCGAAAGGCTTGTACCATGTCAGGGTAGGAGGAGAACAGGAACGAGAGAAGATTTCTTTTAACCGTGGGGTCCATGATGACTTGCAAAACACTCTTCCGTGTTGATAAATGGCAGAAAACCCACTATACACAAAACAGATTTATTGAAAGTGAGACAACAGTTTCAGGAATGAATATATGAATATATACTATTATACCATTCAATTCTGAATCCTATTAAACAGTTTAAAGAGGAGAGCTTCTCAATACACTTGATTCATAGTAACAATTTCTCAAACCACGGAATTCGCGATTATGTTCAAAGTTAAGAAAGAAACGTTTTTATAAAAGTATTGTCTCTCCGCTCATTTCATGAGTCCACTTTGAAGAGTCATGCACTTTCCTCTCTTACTGCTTTGTTAAGGAGAGTGCACAGGGCGAGCTCCTGACATGATATATTGTGTGGGACCAGTTCACCGCATGAGGTCATGCTATGAAAGTGACTTTTAAGATATTCGCGGTCTTGTTACTGCTTCCGTTTCTTTGTCTACATTTTCCTTTGTTTCTTTGTTCGTATGTTTGTCTGACTGACTATCTGTGCTTATACCTTTCTTTCTATCTCTTTCTCTTTCTCTCTCGTTCTCTCTCTCTCTCTTTCTCTCTCGTTCTCTCTCTCTCTCTCTCTCTCTCTCTCTCTCTCTCTCTCTCTCTCTCTCTCTCTCTCTCTCTCTCTCTCTCTCTCTCTCTCTCTCTCTCTCTCTCTCTCTCTCTCTCTCTCTCTCTCTCTCTCTCTCTCTCTCTCTCTCTCTCTCTCCTTCTTTCTCTCTCTCTCTCTCTCCTTCTTTCTCTCGTTTCTTTCTCTCATCCTTTCTTCTCTCTTTACAAGCTCCTACATAGTGTTGTCCTCGCTTGCGTCATACCCTCCTTCTGAAGCGCTTACCATCTCCCCGCCGACTTTTCCCCCTCATCAGTATATCGCAATACCGCGCATCTGGTCAGCATTATATCCAAACAGAATCGCAAGACCTTCTTCCAAAACTGACCTTATTGTTACGAAAATCCCTTCCCCTTGAATGAACATCAAAGCGATATTCGAAGCCCAACTGCCTCTTCCCTTTGTCTCCGAGTGCAAAAGCCCATCAGTGGAGAATTAAGTCACTCTCGGGTGCGCAGCGGGTCTCTAAGAGCCTTATCGGGCTGCTTTTAGAACCAATATTTCCGCCGCACACGTGCTACGAACGAGGTTGTGGTTCCCTCCCTCCCCCCCCCCCTTCCCTCCTTCCTTC
>BOPN01001537.1:177500-179938 GCA_017312705.2 Penaeus japonicus
TCTCTCTCTCTCTCTCTCTCTCTCTCTCTCTCTCTCTCTCTCTCTCTCTCTCTCTCTCTCTCTCTCTCTCTCTCTCTCTCTCTCCCTCTCTCTCTTTCTCTTTCTCTCTCTCTCTCTCTCTCCCTCTCTCATCTCTCATGTTTTGCACGGCATATGCACTATTCTGTAAATCAAATCAAGTCTCTCTCTCTCTCTCTCTCTCTCTCTCTCTATCTCTCTCTCTATCTATCTATCTATCTATCTGTCTGTCTTTCTCTCTCTCTCTCTCTCTCTCTCTCTCTCTCTCTCTCTCTCTCTCTCTCTCTCTCTCTCTCTCTCTCTCTCTCTCTCTATCTCTATCTCTATTTATCTATCTATCTATCTGTCTGTCTCTCTCTCTCTCTCTCTCTCTCTCTCTCTCTCTCTCTCTCTCTCTCTCTCTCTCTCTCTCTCTCTCTCTCTCTCTCTCTCTCTCTCTCTCTCCCCCCCTACCTATCTATCTATCTCTTCTTTTTTCATTATCCTCCCCTCTACCCCTTCCCCTCTACCCCCTCCCCTCCCCGATGTATATCACCGACCCTGAGTTCTTGTCGTCAGTGAATGCGTTCCCTCTTTATGTGTCCGCTTTCCTCCTTCCTCTTTCATCTGCGTCAGGCCGTCTGCTCCTCCTCCTCCTCCTCCTCCTCCTTCTCCTCCTCCTCGGGGCTGTTTGTGCTGTGACAGAAGAGGATGAGGGGGCCGCGGGATGTTTGTGCACGAGGAGGAAGAAGGAGAAGAGGAGGAGGAGGAGGTGAGGATGGTGGTGGAATTAGAGGCGGAGGTGGTGGTGGTTTGGTTGGTGGGGGTGGAGGTGGAGGTGGAGGTGGAGGTGGAGGTGGAGGAGATGTTGGTGGTGTTGAGGAGGAGGAGGAATAAGAAAATGATAGAAAAAGAAAATGAATAATACTGAGAAGAAGAAAAGTCGAGGAAAGATGAAGGGGAAGGAGAAGTAGAAAGAAAGTCCTAAAGGGGAAAAGATGGGAGTGAGGGAGGGAGGAACGAAGAGAGGGAGAGGAAGAGAGAGGAGGATGGAAATAGTGGGAATGAAAAGATAAATGGATGAGAAGTAAAAGGAAAAGAGGTAAAGGAATAAGATGAGGAGTAAATGAAATTTAAAAAAAAACGAGAGACTGTAAATGGAGAATAGGGAAAATATAAGATAAGAAAGGGGAGACAGAAAAGAAGGAAAAAAAATAGAAAATAGAATAGAAAAGCGTGGGAAGAGGATGGAAGGAATAGCGTAGGTAGATAGAACAAGAGGAGCTAAAATAAAATGTAAGACAGAGAGAGATGGAAGAAGAGAAAACTAGTATCTAGAAAGTCAGAAGAAGATGAAGGATGAAATAGAGTAAAGGGAAATAAAAAAACGAAAGGCAAAAGAGAGAGGAAGATAAAGACGAAAAAAATGTCAATAAAAAAAAATAATAATAAAAGGAGGAAGGGCAAAAACAAAACAAAAAATCGAGAGAAAGAAACAAGGGAGAAGACTTGAACGCTAAAAAAAGTACATATATTGGAAGAAAAGAGAGAGAGAGAGAGAGAGAGAGAAAAAAAGGAGGGAAAGACAAGTGGAAGTAAAGTAGACAGGGGGGGGGGGGAACAAGAAGGAAGAGGCGAAGGAAGAAAAACAAGAGGGAGAAGAGTGAAACAGGAGGAGCAGGAATAGGATAGTGAAGTAAAGCAAAATGATTCGATAAAAGAAGAAAAGGAAGGGAAGGTGGGGGTGTTGGAAAGGAAGGGGAAGAGGAGGAGGGCAAAAAAATGGAAAGAAGAAAAAGGAGAAGAAAGAAAAGAATAAGAATAAGAGGGAGCGAAAAGAGACGGAACGGTAGGAGGAGGAGGAGGTGAGGACAAAGAAAAGGGAAGAGAAGGAAAAGAGAGAAAAGAAAAGATATAATAGAAGGAGGAAAAAGAAGAGAAAGAAGGGGGAAAGAGGAAGGGAAGAAAGAGGAAGAAACAGAACGGGGAGAGGAGGAGGAAGAGAAGGAGAAAAAGAACGGGGAGAAGAGGAAGAAGGGCAGAAGACAAGAAAGAGGGGATAAAAAGGAGAAGGAGTAGAAGGGGATGGAGTAGGTTGAGGTGACAGAACAAATATATAACAATAATGAAATTGGAAGAAATAGGGAATCGTGAAGAAATAATGGGAATAAAAAGAGGGAAGCAAGAGAAAAGAAAATATGAGTAAAAGAAACTAGAAAGAAGAAAAGGTACGCAAAGGAAAAGGAGAGAAAACTAACTTCATATATACGAGAGCATACATCAAGTTAATGCCGGAAACTCTTCTTCGGTTTAAAAGATTACTTATTACCTTGTTCATAATTTTCATGTCCTGCTCACGTAACAAAAAGCATTACACATATATACACACACACATACACCCACATACATACACACACACACGCGCGCACGCATATATATAT
>BOPN01001537.1:185688-190688 GCA_017312705.2 Penaeus japonicus
ACATTTATAATTAAAATAATGATAATGGCAATTCTAAAAACAATGATACTTACGACAATGATAATGATAATATAATCAATGGTAATAATAGTAATTAAATTGATTATAATGATAATAACACTATAATAATATTGATAATAATAATAATAATAATAATAGTAATAATAATAATAATGATAATGATAATAATGATAATAATAATGATAATGATGATGATAATGGTAATGATAATGATAAAAAATAAATGATAATAATAATAATAATAATAATAATAATAATAATAATAATTATTATTATTATTATTATTATTATTATTATAATAAGGATGATAATAACAATAATGATGATAATAATAATAACAATTATGATAATAATGATAATAATAATGATAATGATAATAAAGATTATGATAATAATAATAACAATAATAATAATAATGATAATGATAATAATAATAATGATAATAATAATAATGATAATAATAATAAGGATAATAATAATTGCAACAACAACAACAACAACAATAATAATAATAATGATAATAACAATAATAATAACAACAACATAATTATAAAATCGATGAAAATAATCATCATCATAATTATTGATATCATTTTGTTTTTACTATTACCACTATTAGTCTTACAATTATCATAGTTATTATTCTTGTTATCATCATTATTGACTTGTATGACTATATGGTATAATTATGATCATAATGATGATGATAATGATGCTAATGATAATGATATTATTATTGATAAAAATAATAATGATAACAATTATAGTATTGACAATAATATTCCTAATGATAACAATTATAACAACAATAGTAACCATTACATTCATTAACTTCATTATGATTACTATTATCATTATCAGTATTACTTTGATCATAGTTATAATTATTGTTACCATTATTATCAACTTGTATGACTATATGTATAATCATGATTATAATGATGATGATAATAATTATGATAAGAATAATGGTGATAATAATATTATTAACAATATTAATATCAATAATGATAATAATTATAATAATCATAATAATAATTATGATTATTAATATCATTATCATTATTACCGTTATCATTATTAGTATTACTCTTATTGTTATCATTGTTATTGATTTGTATTTGTATAAACACCATTATAATGATGATCATAATGATAATGATATCAGTGATAATATTATTGATGATGATGATGATAGTAATAATATCAATGATAGTAAAAACAATGATAATGATAATGATAACAATAATAATAATATTAATAATAATAATAGCATAATTATCAACATCATAAGAATGATAATGACACTAATAATAGCATAATTATCAACATCATAAGAATGATAATGACACTAATAATGATCATAATAACAACAATGATGATAAAAGATAGATTATATAAACTGATGATAATGATTTAAAAAATAAATGTAATAATGATAATGACAATAATGATAAAAACAAAAAAATATAATCAATATAAAATGATAATAATAATATAAAAACATTAGAAATGATAAAGATACAGATATTGATAATAACAATAACATTAATGATAATAGGAATAACAATAAAATAATGATAATAACAGTGGACAATCGTACAAAAATAAAAATTTGCAGTAACAATTTAAGTATAATAAGGATAATTAGGACACTACAACCCCAGTAAAAACACTAATGATACAACATGTACATTATGTATATCAATGTTTTCTATTAAGGATTTCAACAGGAGTACAAAGGGTTCCTCTCACTCTTCACACTAAGTAAGTTGTTGTGCTCTTGCGCAGTGTTCAGTGTAGGACCCCGTGCTCAGCCTTTGTCAGTTCACTGTGAGCTCTTGAGGACTACGGACGCGTTAAGATCAGGAGGCACTCACTGATTTACTCATTTTTTTTTTCTTTCCTGGATTTTTTTTTTCTCTCTGCTTATGGATTTGTTGGGTTCTTGGCGTTGGTTTCGGGTTTCATCAGTTCTATTAAAGCGGTTTTGTAGGCTTCCTTACATTTTTGCCTATTGCATAGGGAATTAGATACAGATAAGACCATAAACATACTAAACATAATGCCAGAAAATACAAAACAAGAACAGACACACACACAAATACTCTGCTTCGTTGACCTCTTCTTCCCGCGTGTCTTTCCTTCGAAATACACACGACTTTATGCCACGCTGTCCCTCGGAAGGTGTGGAGAGCTCTGGCCAGCCTTCTCGCCCTCGCAATACTGCACGGGGGATCAATCGATGGGTGCTTGGATGCTGCGCCTGTGGTCGGTCGGTCGTGCTGGCGTGTCCAGGCTCACGGGAACGACGGGTTCTAAACTTGTTATCTTCATGCGGAAGGCGATTATCTTCATAAGGATGGATGATTTACTAAAACAATAATGAACTTCGATGATATAAACTTTTTTTTTTAGACTATGGTGGTAGACGGATGTGCATTACCAGAATGTTGTAATTGTCTTCATTAAAATGGATGGCTCCCTGTGTACTGAGAGAAAGAGAAGAAAAAGAGGAAAAAAGCATCAGATGAAAGGCTTACTTCAAAAACAATATCCCTCAGCAGGATGTACCACATGGTGTGGATGTGATTTGTCCATGTAGACAAGAAGGGTACGATGTTCTCCTCATTAGACCTGAGGTACCAGTGTGATGGAATTGTCTTTACTAGAATGAATTGCGTACTACCAGAGTGGTATAATGGCCCTCAATCAAAAAGTCGTATTGCATTGACTGAATGTATCGCGCACTCACTGAGTAAAAGCATTCACTTAATTGAAATGCATGCCACCCCGCTAGCATACAAGGAGGTTGTGCTACCAAAAGGGTATGATTATCATTGTTAGGAGAAAAGGCGTATAGCCAGAATACACTTGTGATATTTGCATCACTCAAATGTATCCACAAGTACATAATGAATTAATATACTTCATTAAAATGTATGCCACACAATCAGAATGTTTAAAGCTCTTCAGTAAATTGAATTGTAAAATACCATAATAAAGTGAATCTTTCCCACAAGATGAATCACACATTGTAAATATGACATTACTCTCTCATATCTATTAACTATTTTTACTTCTGATGAATCGTGCGCTGCCAGGCAGGATGGGGTACTCTCTCGAGTTTGATGAATTGTGCTGCCAGAATTATATGATAGCCTCTTGAATTTTGATGATGCATGTGTTGCCAGAATGATATGACATACCTTTCATTACAAGAAATCGCTCTATAATAGAATGATGTGACTGGGGATCAAAGTATTTAGCCTCATGTGCATTTTGGGTAGAAAGGAGAAGGGTTTGAAAAAGGTATATAGGAATGAGCTTCACAATTGTTACAAACATATTTTGCTGTCAATATCTATAATTCCCATCGTTGTCAACATCACCCTCAATATCATTTTCATCACAATCTTTTTTTTCTATAAAAAAAGAAACTACAGCGAATAAAACATACAAAAGAAAAACGCACACAAAATAATAGAAAATATCTTAATTTTCTCTAGTGCTTTGTAGCCGAATTACGGGCAATATTTCAAAAGCAGGTCCTCCGGGAAACTATAAAACAAGCAAAGGCAAGCGGTTCGTGTCTGCAGGGTGATGAATGTCGCGGACCGGGAATGTTTCACCTTCCGAGACAGAGAAATGTCTCGGCAGGGGAAGGGGTAAAGGGAAGGGGATATAGAGAGGGGGGAGGGTTTGGGGAAGAAGAGAGAAAGATGAAAGGGGAGTGGGGCGGGGGAGGAGAAACAGTGGTTTGGCAATGTGAATAAAGGAGTAGGCAAAGGAGAATTGATAGCAGGTAAGGAGAGGAAGCCGACAGGATTCTTTAGAGAGAAAACGAGAGAGAGGGGGGGGGGGGGGAAGAACAGAGAGAGAGAGATTGGTTGAAAAGTAATTTACAGAACAATAAGGATACCTTGTATAAAGCCAGAGAACTATGTCTCAGCATCTATCCGAACTGGTTGAAGCTATTTGTGTTTTAAGATTCCATCAGTTAAATATGCACTGTATATGCCCAAAGAGATAGACTGATATGCTGGCCATACATAGACCACTTAACTAGTCGGACGAAAATATTAAACAGTTGGTGCACCGTCCTTTTTTTTCTTCTTTTTTTCTTTAGAACTTCTGTGTTCCTATGGTTGTTCTTTATTATTTCATCTTACAAGTATGTTATTACAACCGAGTTTGATATCTAAGGCTCCTTTTGTTTTGCTGTGAGGTTGCATTTTTAACCTGTGAAAATAAGCGATATTTTTCCCAGTAGGAAATGTAAGTAAGGAATTCGGGGGGAGTAACTTCTACAGACGACTCAGACAACTAACTGCCTATTTATTTTTTCTTTGTTCGTTCTCTGTTTACCTAAGTATCGTGCCTCTCCAAGGTCCATTTCTGCCAAAGCAGGAAATCTTCTCTGCCCACCGTCTGAGCACGTGAGGCCATGGTCAACCAACAAACATTCAAGTAATTTTTTACTACTATTATTGTACATATCTTCCCAGGCGCATATAGTATATGAACATAATCACGCACTGGTCGGCGGCCCAGCAGACCATAAGACCAATTGGAAGCTTTACAAGGTAATCGAGGACGCTGATGATTCACACGAGGAGGGCACGTTTGCTCCTCTGTCAGGTCAGAGAGAGAGAGAGAGAGAGAGAGAGAGAGAGAGAGAGAGAGAGAGAGAGAGAGAGAGAGAGAGAGAGAGAGAGAGAGAGAGAGAGAGAGAGAGAGAGAGAAAGAGAAAGAGTAAGTGAAAAATATAATGTGCTGGGGGAGAGACCGGGGAGAAATAGAGAGAGACAACGAGACGGACAGACAGAATGGCAGAGAAGAAGAGGAAGAAAGCGAAAGGGAGAGCAAGAGAGATGACGGCTAACAAGATTGATATCTCAATCTATTCGCATTTCCCGCACAGAAGTTCGTCGCCATTACTCTCAAGTGGAGACATATGACGGACAAACCCATCACCC
>BOPN01001537.1:200688-205688 GCA_017312705.2 Penaeus japonicus
GATCTCTATTTTTAGTTTTACTATTTATGTAGTTAATGAAGAGCTTAGGTTGGTTTGTAAATTTAATCAACATATCTTCCTTAAAATCTCCTGTTGTTGTATCTCTCATATACTGCTTGAACCCCTTTTGGCCTTATCTTGTTTATATATTTAATAATAGTACATATCTGATTACTGTTTCCACATATTTTTGTCCCAAATCGCACTTCTGTGTCCTCTTCGTGCAACTCTGATTCAGTTTACATTTTCAAAGACTGCATTATGCTTCTATAATTTACTTTATAATCATTGAATCTCCAGTTTGTCATTCCAATCATTTTTTTTTTCCTTTTTTTTCTTCTTAATCAGTATTTTCGTTTTATTACTACATGATCACTTAATCCTAGTAGAGGGCACTACCCTTAACCAATTGGATATGTATGACGTGAATGCGCCGACGGTAATTATATTAAATGATGTGAACATGCCGATCCAGTCACAAGCAGGGAAGAAAGCCTTGTATGGCACCTATGCATGGTATTTACTCCGATGCAGACCTCCGGCTCTAATGTACAGGCGGTGTTATGTAGGGTATTTCAATAATTGCAACTTTTGAAATGTCATTGTGACTGTAAATAAATAGGCTCCATATATCATAAATATGAAATGTGAAAAAAATCAGCTTGATCTGATAACGTTTAGGGGTTGCACTTTTCAATTTAATATATTACGCATTTCCGCGGAATTGGGGCCGCGCAGGTAGACGAGGTCCACGCGCTTCGAACTTTCTCGCTAACCTTAAGTGATGATAGTTCCCTTCCGAATCGCAATCAAATTTGTGTCTTTAGGTCATCAAGTTCCTTGCTGACCTTGGGCACCTAGATATTACATGTAACAAATTCTTCACTGAACTTAGGCACTTAAATAACGCATATAACAAGTTCCTCGATGACCTTAGGTCGGAAGTCTTTCATACTTCTATTTCGTCACTGACCTTAATGGCCTATAAAAGTAATGCCCGTGTTTCTTCAATAAGCATATAAATGTTAGTTAATGAATAACATTATTATACATTCCAACAAGCTTCTGTTGTGTTGCTATGTGTTTGTGATATTTTAGCACGATATAATTCGCTGAAAGTGTTTGATTAAAATTCAAACGTTTCTGGACGAGAAATGCTTCTCTGAAACCTTATGACCGAATTGAAGAATTATATCAGAAATTTGACTAAAGACTATTACTAAACTAAATGCTATCACAGAAGTACTAAACGTAAAGAAAGTATCTTATTATACACAGGAGGAGAGTTTGAAAGTTTCGTTTATTGGTACTGAATTCGTATCTTTTAAAGGCAAGAGACAACCGAGAGAAGTGCTACAAGAAGACATCGAGTGGTATGAAGCAAAGTTAAATGGTAGTGCTGGATCCCTTGGTTCTGTTGACCATAAAGCTACTAAAAGGAAGGAATACAGAAATAAGAGGAAATGTAGTCTGGCAAATAAAATGACTGAGTGAGTTTCAGGAATATGTGAAAACGATACAGACGATGAACATGATAACGGAAACCAATCTTCGTCAACCTTAGAAGATTTGTCCACTCCTGATGACTGCCAGGAAAGAAACGGAAATACACCACGGAAATAATGCAACAAATTTTATTGGACTACTGTAGTGGAAACTGCATTGTGTTGGAACGTCTCCAGTGAAGATGTACAAGAGATACTGATGTTTTTTTTCTCAAGTAGTAGGCCTTGACAGCAGATTGATTCCTTCAGATACTACCATATTCCACAAGAAAAGGGAGGCAACTATTGGTAAAAGAGATGACACTCTAGCTTCATTGAAGAAAAATAATATGAACACAAACAACATGTCATAACCTCAGGGAATTAACAGAAGTGATTGATTTTTTTAGGATATAAATGATGAGGTCCTTTTTAAGTGGCCTATTGACGGGTAACCATTCATGAACTACTGGACAGACATGCAAAATTATTTTGTCTTGAGTCCTTAAAAGAATTTTAAAAACATGACATTGCCTAGGATATTTGTGCCAGTTGGTGTTAGGTGGTTAGGTTATATGTGTTCATCATTGCATGTTTGTATCACTTGATGTTGTACTTGATAAATTATAAAGTATTGAAAATGCTGATTTGCCATCCCAGACAAAAGTTGGCTTGAAAGACAATCTTATTAGATGCTTGGGGACATTGCAAAAGAACCCTACTGTTATCAAAGGTATCTTCGAGTTCTCCAAGATCCATTTCTTTTGCTGGCGAAAAGCTGTCATTAGCACCGGGCCGACAATATTTCAGACAGCATTTGGGGCATCTCAAATGTGTTCAGAAGTAGGGTTCAGATTAGGTTTGACAAACTTACTCTTTGCATCCATCAGTAGATATCTGCATAACACAGATGTTATTTTCATGCCACTCTCTCACGATGCTGACTGCATGCATGAGGTATTTGGTATGTTGAAAATGGGATTGGAAAAAGCTGGATATACAAACCAGCCAAACTGAAAGATCGAATTCGGTACAATTTTTCCAATGAGAAGTTATGCAACCTCAGCACAGAAAATTTTGTGAATGTCCCAGGGTTTTCGGAAAGAGTGTTTAGTTCCCCTTTGTTCTATCATATACGGGAAGATATGAATAAGATATGCCATCTCTATGACCAAGGTAACCACTCTGGATGGGAGGCTAAGAGTGTACTAATTCCCGGCCATAATCAGCATTGTGAAAGACTGATTGGAGACAAGAAGCGGTCCTGGGACATCAATACCCTTGTCTCTATATCAAATATACGGTAATTGCGGAAGAGATTGAAAGGAAATGTGGATAGGGTAATATAATATATGTGAGAAGTTGTTGCATGTTATAGATGTTGCCAATAAAAGATACGTTTCTAATTTGTAATATACTTTCACAATGTGTTATATTATGCTTAATTATAGAAAAAATACTCTAAAAGTTAAAATTATACTATACACGATTGAATAAATCAACATAATTTGAATACATCGTTAAGTAATTACTGCTAATATAGAAAACGGGTAATTTCACCCTAGACTAAACTAATTATTTAATCGTATTTTTCGTATCTTTGAGCAAAAAGTGCAATAGGTAAATATTGATAAAAACAAATAAAAATGGTATCACTAGTCAAGAAAAAATAAATGGAGCCTACTTCTGAACAGTCCCCGTGAATTTGAGGGATTTTTCAAAAATCGCCAATTATTGATATACCCTAGTGTTATGTATGGAAGCAGAATGAAAAGCTGAAGATGAAAATACTCGGTACTCGGTACTCGCACCCGTAAGCGCAGGTCGTCTTCCTCTTCTGTATCTTCATTTTTTTTTTTTTTTTTTTTTTTTGGGGGGGGGGGGTAAACAAATACAAATAAGTTGTTTTTGTGCTCATATAATTGTAATGTCATCGTCAGACTGAGTGAAAAGAACATATAGACCTGAGAAGGCCTGTCAGATGGCACATACAAGCCTCATAAAATAGTTAAACACAAAAAAATACTCTAGTTTCATAACGAATAAATGAAAAAGCACAAGAAAGCCCTAGGTATGTCGCGTTGATGCCCCGTATCCAATTGTTTAATATCTTACTGTTTTAATTTCAAGTCAAACATGGAGTGCCAATCCAGTATTCTTCCATTATACGTTCTGTTAGATTTATGATTTCTAACAATTTTACACTCAGTGAATCAGGTTGGGCTTTAAGATATTGATTTCCCAGTGTTAGCTATGCTAACACTGATTATCTTGCCTTTTATTTACCTATTTATATTCAATATACTTTAACTTTTATGTTGATGGATCCCATGATCCAAATCTAATCATAACGTTACTGATTTCAATGATAAAGGAGCAGGGACTCATTACATTGACTAACAATTGCATTTTACTATAGACATATATAAACAGTGGTGCATTGTTGAATGGTAATTTTCTTCACATATATCACCAGTGTTAACCGTAATATGATATCGATCATAATTATCCATCATTCAAAAGAAAGAAAGACAATAAACTACCTCAAAAGATATACATGTACAACCATTTATAATATAGGACAAAAAAGAAAAAAACGTCAGATTGATGACATCAAATTAAATATCTCTATATGCATGCATATATAATTTAGTAACGATATATATATATATATATATATATATATATATATATATATATATATATATATATATATATATTTATAATATAGTTGCGTATGTAAACACACACACACACATATATATGTATATGTATATATATATATATATATATATATATATATATATATGTATATATATATATATATATATATATATATATATATATATATATATATACATATATTGTGGGTGTGTGTTTAAACACATATGTATGTATGTACTGTATATATATGTATATATATATATATATATATATATATATATATATATATATATATATATATATATTTATATATGTATATACATGTATATATACATATATATGTATATATATGTATATATATATATATATATATATATATATATATATTATATATATATACATATATATGTATATACATGTATATATTATTATATATATGTATATATATATATATTATATATATATATATGTAATTGTGTGTTTATATATATGTATATATATATAAATGTATATATATATATATATATATATATATATATATATATATATATTATATATGTGTGTTTATATATATATACATATATATATAAATGTATATATATATATATATATATATATATATATATATATATATATATATATATATATCTGTGTGTGTGTGTGTACATATATATACACACATATATTATATATATATATATATATATATATATATATATATATATATATATATATATATATATATATATATATACACACATACATATACCTATATTCCGTGTTGATAAAATGTCAGATAAACCCACTATACAGAATACATATTTATTAGAAGATGAGACTACCGTTTCGAAA
>BOPN01001537.1:208188-210688 GCA_017312705.2 Penaeus japonicus
TCCTGGCATATACGGCTTATCATTCTAGCTGCTTTAATAGGAGACATTTTTATGCTTCGCCATATTCAAACGCGAAATAAGAACAAATCCATATACAAGGCCTATCGATTCCTATCTGTAGTTACGAACATGGCCCATTGTGGATAGATAGCAAATTATAACGAGGTGTTTAGATATTGGACCGTATGTGTTTATTTTTCTTTCTTTTAATTAATAACCATAACTGAAGCTGTAACAAGATTTAATATAATTACAGCATCATCATGTGAAATTAAATGATCGAACACAAATATGATAAATATAAGATCAGGAATAACTATTCGATTTACTACGCATTCAGGTTCTGAATACAGGCGATTTGCAATATTGTCTCAGTATGATCAGCATACTGTAATATACTACCATAGAATGTTCAACAAGTATGTGAAAGAGCGAAAATATTTTAACGAATGTATGTGTTCGTGTGTGTGTGTGTGTGTGTGTTTGGCATTGGGTATATCCGAGTATGTAGAGTAGACAGGAGGTAAAATAGGCGGATACAATGTAGGTCTAGGTTGAAGAGTGTTGCAAGTAATGTGAACCTGGTAAAACTGCTCATTAGTATTGGCCAAGTTTCAATAGAAGAGACGATAAAATAGTATTTCGAAGGGAAATTGACAGGATGCGATTTTAATTATGTAGAATAAAAGAATGACAAATCATTGATAAAATTTAACATATATCGTACTCCATATAGGTGTTGTGATCAGCTGGCATGGATTGTTATTCGCGCAAATCACCATGTCTTCAGCTATGATTGAGAGAAAGAGACATATGTGTCAAATGTTTAAATTGCCACGCACTACTAATAACTTCAATTTTCTTATCTTGAATTTGTAACAGGTACATCTAGCGATGTTTTGTGGAGACCGAGGATATGGGTTAACGTTGTGACTTAGGCCCCCTTCTTCTCTTCTTCACAGTCTAGCTTTTCCTGCACAGCATGGTCATTATCAATGTAGGCATTTGGCTCCTTGTGTAGCTCTCTGTCCCCAGGGCATATTACCTGGGTTGGACGAAGTTGACTGAGGGCATGTTGTACCTGCTAGCTGTATGCTGGGTGACACGTTCTGCCACCGAGGCTCCGTTCCTGGCCTATCATCGATACCGTCAAGATTGAAGTTTTAAGCTGCCTGTCGCCGGAAGGCCTGTGGGTGTTTTGTGGTATCTACCAGCTGTGGGCGACGATTACCGCATTCCTGGCTACATCATCGAGGCCCTCAGGATTGATGCTGGTCTCTCACCCATGTTGCAGGTGTCTTACCCGTGCTGCTGGTCTCTCACCCATGCTGCTGGTCTCTCACCCGTGCTGCTGGTCATCCGTGCTGCTGGGCTCCCATACTGTTGGTCACCCATGCTGCTGGTCTCTCACCCATGCTGCTGGTCTCTCACCCATGCTGCTGGTCTCTCACCCGTGCTGCTGGTCTCTCACCCATGCTGCTGGTCTCTCACCCGTGCTGCTGGTCTCTCAGCCATGCTGCTGGTCTCTCACCCGTGCTGCTGGTCTCTCACCCGTGCTGCTGGTCTCTCACCCATGCTGCTGGTCTCTCACCCATGCTGCTGGTCTCTCACCCATGCTGCTGGTCTCTCACCCATGCTGCTGGTCTCTCACCCGTGCTGCTGGTCTCTCACCCATGCTGCTGGTCTCTCACCCATGCTGCTGGTCTCTCACCCGTGCTGCTGGTCTCTCACCCGTGCTGCTGGTCTCTCACCCGTGCTGCTGGTCTCTCACCCGTGCTGCTGGTCTCTCACCCGTGCTGCTGGTCTCTCACCCGTGCTGCTGGTCTCTCACCCGTGCTGCTGGTCTCTCACCCGTGCTGCTGGTCTCTCACCCGTGCTGCTGGTCTCTCACCCGTGCTGCTGGTCTCTCACCCGTGCTGCTGGTCTCTCACCCGTGCTGCTGGTCTCTCACCCGTGCTGCTGCTGGTCTCACATGCCTGCAAACTTTGGATCGTGGGTTCTTGTGGCCGAGAAGACTTGCATTGTTACCGCTAGAGGATGTGGTCGTGATACTGACTTTCGAGAATGCCGCCTTCAGATTCAGGTATCGCATCTAGTTACGATTTTGGATCCAGGCGAGTGTAAAAACCTGCTAGTATGGATTACTATTTGCGCAAATCACCATGTTCTCAGATAATTGAGTTATTCGAACTTGTCGAAGCAGGGAATGACCCAAGTTCAGTTGTGACACAGAGGACCGGAAGAATAGAGCGTGTGTTTGTTGCTCTTCATACAACTCGCTGGCACATAGGCCATTATTTTTCTGTGTGTGTTTGGATATATATTGCTGCTGGTCTCTCAGCCATGCTGCTGGTCTCTCACCGGTGCTGCTGGTCACCCGTGCTGCTGGGCTCCTGTACTGTTGGTCACCCATGCTGCTGGTCTCTCACCTGTGCTGCTGGTCTCTCACCCGTGCTGCTGGTCTCTCACCCATGTTGCTGGTCTCTCACCCGTGCTGCTG
>BOPN01001537.1:215688-220688 GCA_017312705.2 Penaeus japonicus
TCTTTTTTTTTTTTCGAAGAAAGTATTCATAATTCTAAGGGATCGTGCTTCAGCGAGTTCTATCAGCCTTTGCCCTCTCTCATTTCTGGTACCTATTTCGTATTTCCCAACTGAGGTTTCCCCATCTTCCCTTATTCCTATCTTGGCATTAAAATCATCCATAATCTCGGTAAAATGGGTTTTTGCTCTATCAGCATCTTCATATAAGCTCTCAATCTGCTCATTACTACGGCTGCCGGTAGGATCATATACTTGGATATTTTATAGGTTATACCTGTTGTTTAGTTTCAGTATTACAGAAACTACCCTTTCGCTCACACTGTAGAATTCCTTAATATTTTTTTCGAGGTGCTTGTGAACTAAGAAACCTAATAATTCTTATTTGCTATCCAGGGGTTTACCTGTCCAATATAGTAACTGTCCATCACTAAGTAATTTCTGCTCTTTGCCTAGTCTTCTAACTTCAGAAAGTCCTATAATATCCCATTTAATAAATGAAAGTTCCTCAAGCAGTGTCAAAAGATCACATTCTTTTTACAGAGTCCTTACATTGTATGTGCACAGATTCATCGTTGTTAGGCGGCTTGGGTCTAACCGGATATATTTAGCACCCTCTGCTCTAGAACGATCCTGATCGCCTCTGTGACCAGGGGCTCCTTCGCTTCCAAGGAATGAGGGCCATTATCTTGACTGAGGGGTGGGGCAAGATACCCCCACATACCGGCCTTAATTGTTCTTGTGGGGGGAGTAATTTTAGTCAGGAGACTACCATTAATAAGGAGATCTTAGTATCCCCCGATCTAGCTCACTACCTCTCGGTCTATTCTAGTGAGAATGGACATTTGTTTATATACACGTGCAGGGGCTTCACAAAAATGCATGCTTGCATGTTTATGTGCACTCCCGTGCCCGTACTTATGAACATTTCTATATATAGATTGTGCCCATGCATGCACAGTGTAGATGCATATGATATATAAATATGCAGTTATACACACACTCCAAGCGATTGTCTACGCCTGTATGCAGATACGCTTGTGCTCGTGGCTTGTGCTCATGACAGCATGTATGTACACAGCACTCATATATAAAAGTGTCTACGTGTGCATACACACTCACGTGAATTGTAATGTGCCCATACATTATAATTTCCCTAAATGTGTATAGTAGGGAATAGTATATATATATATATATATATATATATATATATATATATATATATATATATATATATATATATCTGGCAACATTTCGGAGAGGTATTTACTAGTTGGTACCTGTTCTGTATGGGTGTCCCAGTGTGACCTTGGTTCTTAGGGATGCCATCGCTTGGGATTAGGCTTCCATTAAGAATAATTTTCCTGACTGATACTCAGTGTGGTTACATTATTAGATTTATGAACACTGAAAACATTACATATGTGATTTTATATTATAATGTACTCACGAACTAGGAATGGATTTTATTCAGGCCAAATGTTGAATGGCAGTTGGTCACCTTTGACCCTTGGCACTGGTATTAGCGTGGCATCTATGGGGAACGTGTTAACGATGTTTGACTCATTTTCTGTTGGTTTGCTTGGATGGTATGGTTTTATATTAGGAAGATATCCAGACATCCTCAAATGCTTTCACAATGTATGGTATGCTTGCAAATCACTATGATAGATGGTATAATTTAATGTTTTCCTTTATTTATGTTGTGACACTTTTTTGGCAATCTCCATGCCTTTGAAAGGACTAGATTTCCTGTGTTTTTTTTTTTTTTTTTTTTTTTAAACACTTGGGTAATTTCTGATTTCTATTTCGTTCGTATATGCACTCTAGACATTCACAAATATTTTCACCTTATGTTGTGCCACCATTGATCATTGGATATACATAATTTTACACTTAATATCGCTGAGACGTAACTCTGACACCTCTCCTACTCGTTGCCAGATATATATTTATATATATATATATATATATATATATCATCATCATCATTCAGCCTGTATCAATCCACTGCAGGACGTAGGCCAGTCATTCCGGTCTTGTGTCCTCTGATTCCAGTTTACTCCTGCGAATTTTGCTATTTCATCCCGCCATCTAGTCATTGGTCTTGCCCTGGCTGGGTCTCTTTGTGTTGTGTATTACCCGTTCTTTTGTTTTCTTTGTCCACCTGTTGTCCTGTCTCCGATATATGTGTCCAGCCCACTGCCACTTTTTCTTCTTGATGGTCTTGAGTATATCCTCTACTTTTGTTTGCTGCCTGATCCATGTGGCCCTTTTCTTGTCTCTTAAGCTAACTCCTAGCATAAGCCTTTCCATTCCTCTTTGGGCGCTTACTAATTTCCTCTCGAGTGCCATGTCTCTGATCCATATGTCATGACGGGGAGGACGCATTGGTCAAAAATCTTTCTCTTTAGACATAGCTTGATTCGCCGTTTTATCTCGGCTTCGCAGGATGTACTCGACTGAATGAGTTGCCCTAGGTATACATACTCGGTCACTGCTTCTAGTACCTCGCCCTGTATTTGTATTTGCTTAACTGGGGTTCGACTGTTGAACATGACTTTAGTCTTTTTCATGTTCATTTTAAGGCCAATCTTCAGACTTTCCTTATTTAAATCGCTTATTAATTGTTGTAGTTCATCTGCTGACTCACCGAAAAGAACAATGTCATCTGCAAATCTTAGATTGCTTAAGTGCTCATTCCCTATTTTAATCCCTCTCTCTTTCCAATCTAACTTCTTGAATACTTCCTCCAAGCAGGCTGTAAACAGCTTCGGTGAGATGGTGTCGCCCTGCCTAACACCCTTTTTTATTGGTATTTTATTGGTTTCTGCGTGGATTTTGACGGTCAGCTGTGCATCTCTATATATATCCTCTAATAATCTGCAGTATATTTCCTCTACTCCTTGTTTACGAATTGCATCCAGTACTGCAGATATCTGTACCGAGTCGAATGCCTTTTTCATAATCGATGTCGCCACGAGGGGCTTCTATATTCGTTGTTTTCTCCCTTATTTGAGCTAGTGTGTGGATATGGTCTGTAGTTGAGAATCCACTGTGGAACCCTGCCTGTTCCCTGGGTTGTTTTGAATCTAATGTATCGGTGGTATGGGCTGTGATGATTTTTGGGAACAGTTTATAAATTACTGAGAGGAGGCTTATAGGTCGGTAATTCCTTAAGTCTTTTGTGTCTCCCTTTTTGTGTATTAGAATTATTATTGCGTTTTTCCAGGCCTTCGGAATTTTACCGACGTCTAGACATCTGTTATAAAGACTGGCCAGCTTTACTGCCGCAATCTCTCCTGCGTCTTGAATAAGATCTACACTAATGCCGTCTTTTCTGGTGTTTTTCCTCTTTTCATGCTTTCTAGTGCCATATTTACTTCCTCTACCGTGATGTTTGGAACATCTCCAATTGTTGTGTTTGTCTCCGTATGTGGTTGGTCGTTTGAGTGGTATAGGTTGCGATAGAAGTCTTCTATTACTTTGATAATTTCATTTTTATTTATGTCGCCTCTCCGTTGGGTTTCTTTATTGCATACATTTGTTTTTTCCCTATTCCGAGCCTCCTCTTTGTTGCCTTAAGGCTGGTGCCGGGAAGCAGAGCTTCGCTTATTTTTCGTATGTTAAATTTGCGTACATCCTCTTTCTTCTTCTTGTTTATCGTCTTAGTCAGCTCTGTTGATTCTATCTTGTCTCTGATTGATGTTACTTTCATTTCCCTATGCTGTTTCATAAGCTCTTTTGTCTCTACCGAAAGCTTACTGAACCTTTCTTTTACGTCTTTACCCCCTATTTCAAGTGCAGCTTCCGTTAATATCTCACTGAATTGGTCGTTCATTTGGTCTATGTCAAGATCTTCGAGAACTGAGTATTTGTTTCGGATGTTGATACTGAATTCCGTCGCCCTATTCTTGATGTTGGTTAGATTAACGAGAGGCTTCTGTATGAGCTTGTTTCGTTCCCTTCTTAGCTGTAACTTAACTCTACTCCTGACCAGTCTATGGTCGCTACCGACATTTACTTTATTGATTACGCTTACGTCTTGTACAATGTCGCGCCTATTGATTATGAAGTCAATTTCGTTTTAAATGCCGGATGGTGATTTCCATGTCCATTTCCTCCCGGGTCTCTTTTCGAAGAATGTATTCATAATTTTAAGGGATCGAGCTTCGGCGAATTCTATCAGCCTTTGCCCTCTCTCATTTCTGGTGCCTATTCCATGTTTCCCAACCGATATTTCTCCATCTTCCCTTATTCCTATCTTGGCATTAAAATCCCCCATAATCACGGTAAAATGGGTTTTTGCTCTATCGGTAGCTGCTTGCTCTCTATCTCCTCATCACTATGACTGCTGGTAGGAGCGTAAACTTGGATAATTTTTAGGCTATATCTGTTGTTTGGTTTCAGTATTACAGAAACTACTCTTTCGCTCACACTATAGAATTCCCTAACATTCTTTTCAAGTCGCTTGTGAACTAAGAAACCTACTCCTGATTCTTGTTTGCTATCCAAGGGTTTACCTCGCCAGTATAATAAGTGCCCATCATTTAGTAATTTCTGCTCTTCGCCTAGTCTCCTAACTTCAGAAAGTCCTACAATATCCCATTTAATAAATGAAAGTTCCTCAAGCAGTGTCAGAAGATCAGATTCTGTTCTCAGGGTCCTTACATTGTATGTGCATAAGTTCATCATCTTTAGGCGGCCTGGGTCTAACCGGATATTCTTAGCGCCGCCGTGACCAGGGGCTCCTTCGCTTCCGGGGAATGAGGGCCATTGTCTTGACAGGGAAATCATATTTAAGAGGTGTGTGGCCCCACCTGTCGGCCTTGTGCACGGTGGGGGGAGTAATTTTAGTCCGGAGGTACCATTAATCTCCAATAACACGTTTGAGTTAGTCTCGCATGTTATTAGATCTTTGTATCCACCGATCTATCTCACGACCTTCCGGTCTACTCATGTGAGAATGGGCATTTGTTTATATATACGTGCAGGGCCTACGC
>BOPN01001537.1:250688-260688 GCA_017312705.2 Penaeus japonicus
GGAATGGTAATATCATAATAATGAAAATAATAATATCAATAGAAAAGTTGATGGGTGTGATAATAATGATATTGGTGGCAAATACATTTATGATGATGATAAAAAATAATGTCTGATGAGAATGAAAGCAATGTTGATAATAAAAAACAATAATAAAGATCATAAAAGATAAGAATACCAGTAATGGTACTAATAATGACAATGATAATAGCAATAACAATGCTGATGATAACGATATTGATAATGATAACAATAATGATAATGATAATAACAATGATAATAGTAATGATAATGATCATAATAACAATGATAATAAAATAAGAGTAAAAATAAGAGTAAAGGAAATAATGCTAACAATAATACTAATAATAATTTTAGATGATAATGATAAATACATTCATACCAATAATTATTATAATAAGGTTTAGTAATATCACGATGATAATAGAATTAATGATATGGATTATAAAAATGATGATAATGATAATAATAATAATAATAATTGTGATGATAATAACTGTAGTAACAGCAATAATAATAAGGAATAAAATAATAGTAATAATAACAATGATAATAATAATTTTCATTATAATGGTAATAATGATAATTATTAAAATAATAACAACAAAAACGAAATGAACGACAGCAATATTAACAGTAAATATGATAATGATAGAAAAAAAACTATGAATTATGATACTATACTAGTAATGATAATCATAATCATATAAAATATATAATGATAATGATAACAATAATATTAATAGGAGTAATAATGATAATAACAAAAGTGATAGTAATTCTTTAAATGATTATGATAATAGTAATAACAAGAACTAGTACAACAATTACAATAACTAACAGTTACGGTAATAATGATGATAATAGAAATAATAATTGTTTTATCGCTATATATATTACCATTCCGTATTAATGTTCTTATTTACTAATATTTCTCATCATCATCGATATTTCTTATTATCATTATTTTTATTTTTGAAAATAATACTGATAGTAATAATAATCATGATAATAATCATCTTTATTATTATCATGATTATTATTGTTATTGTTATCAATTGCTATTGTCATCATTATTATTGTTATAACATTTATTATCATCATGATCATTATCATTTTCTTTATTTTTGTTTAAATCTTTACAGGCAAATTGACACTATAACGTATGGTGCAAGTCTCTCTTTATAATCATTTTCATTATCATGCTGAAGGATTTGTGATAGTGTGTGAGCGCGCGCGTCTGAATCGACTGGCAACAAAAAGCTGTATGGTGTGTGTACTTTAAACACTAATCACTTCTATCAAACACCGCTACTATGGACCAGTCCAACTATGTCCGAAGGACCAAGAAATGTAAATATATATATATATATATATAAATATAAATATATATATATGTATATATATATATATATATATATATATATATATATATATATACACACATACTGTATATATCTATATGTATCTTTATATGCACACACACACACACACACACACACACACACACACACACACACACACACACACACACACACACACACACACACACACACACACACACACACATATAACGCGTGTGTAAGATGTTGTAGATAACCTGCAAGTTAAATGAATATCATTTTGTATAGGTGTTAAAGTTGATAATAAGAAAAAAATAACTTTATAACTTTAGATTCTTGATTCTCAGAAGATACAGCCAATAGTATCTTTTTATTTTACTTTTTTTGTAACATAAGTTTGCAATATACACGGTAAATGGATACATTACTTGGTGAAAGTTTAATGATAAGAACAAAAATATGCTAAGGAGAATTCTGTATCCACAACGGAGAAATGTCTGCGTTTTATTTTTTCTTCTCTCTCTCATTTTTCGTGATCAGAAATATCATTTTGAAGTTGAAGTTGCTTTTTATGTCTGTCTTCTCTCTTTACCGTTGCAAACCAGCACTGATATACTGTTTACTAGAATATTATAATAAATCTTCATGTTGGGTGTCAATCAAGGTAAGAATTATCATTTCGAAATTCCGTAAAATGTCTAGTTTATTTCCTGAAAAGATTTTCTCGAGTGTTCATATATTCCTTTTATAAATACCTTCCTTCTTATTACTATTTTTTAAAGACTGACGTCAATACAAGACGGTGTGAAGCGAGCAGTACTATATCTTAAAAGATATGGAAGGCTATAATTTCTTCTCTTTCTTTTCCTTTCTTTCTGTCTCTAGTTTCTTTGTCTCTCTATATCTATATATCTTTCTATCTACCTCTTTCCCTTGCAAGAATACTGATGTTTAAATATGTATATATATATGTGTGTGTGTGTGTGTATGTGTATGTGTATGTGTATGTGTATGTATGTATATGTGTGTGTGTGCGTGTGTGTGTGTATGTGTATGTATGTATGTATATGTGTGTGTGTGTGTGAGCGCTTATGTGCGTGTGTGTTTGTTGTCGAGTGTGTGTCTGCGATTACAGTACTTACATATGCATACCAGGGCCGGTATTCACAAAAGGTCATAGACTGCGAAATTTATCTATCACAGAACAGTCTTTTACTCCGGAATTTAGCTTCAGACTCCTCATGAACAGTCTGTAAGCTAAATTTAATTTGTCACTCGCCCTGAACTTAAGATAGGTTTGCATGTGTTCCACCTGGTATATGACCGTATGAACTAAAAAAACTTCATAAGTCTAGTGGTGGATGGAAATCACCGAAACCACGTATACAACTCAATGCAGTCAAGGAAAAGATTTTGCTCTATTGTTAAATGTTAAATGAGCCAATACCCCCATTTTTACACCAATATTCAATTCGAGTAATGCAAGTGGCACCGTCTGACGACTCAGTAGCAAGGGCTATAAAGAAGATGGGAAAGTTCCCATGAGTCTCTAAAGTAAGTGGGCCGACGATCGTGCTGCCATCTATCGGCGGGCACACTACCGATGGAATTTTACTTCAGGTTTCATTTGACATATAGTTTGCATGTGACCACTCAGCCAAGGTCAAGCGTCAGACTGGGGACCACTGAACAGTAAACAAGACGGCACGAAAGGCTCACCAGCGCTGTCTATGGACCTAAAGAATGAGCAAAATCAAAACAGCACACCGAAATGACAGGCCTTCTTGCCTTATTGTCTACACTCTTTTGTCTCTAACTCGTGATGTCAATATACGTAGAAGGTGTCACGTTGGGATAGGAAATATATCAAAGATACGCTATTATATGCCAAAAGCATTGCATTATCAATTGCACAAAATCTTTACAATGTACTAACATTGCTGTGGCCTGACCAGCAGTTGGTGTAATCACACTCACTGGTCGTGCTGCTACCGGGTCTTCTCACCTCTGAGAGTGAGGCCATCTCCATCCTCGATCGTCTCGGTTTCTTCTATATTTACGGCAGTTGATCATCCTGATCCAAAGAGCGGATGTTCCATGCTCCCAGCCGAACAGCCTGAGATTTAACCTCAGTCTGTTACGCATGGTGGGTGGCACCTCTGCCACCCTTCCCAGTATCCCTCCAAACTAAACACATGTGAAATGTGAAGGGAGATGAGTATGCAAATTAAATATAAAAAAAAATCATTGCTCTCAGGCACCAGCATTACATTAAAAAGTATAACTAAAATAGGGCAAGTGCCATGTACACAGCAACACAAAATAGGAGAGAGTAGTCAACAGTAGTTGACTTTTAAGTGACAACAACAGACAGAATACTATATAATTTGAGACGTCCCATTCAGAAACTACGACCTTAGTATAGACCATTTAAAAAAAGGAGAAGTTACGGAATAAAATTTGACGAATTACTTAACGACGGTGAATGTGCAAAAAGGATAATGCAAAACTATTCTTAATATATACAAAGAAGGGATACACTATCTCTAATACCGACATATAAGCCTCCTTTCACTAATCTATAGAAGGTTGACAAACGTTATCCTAAAGCGCGCCCATAATAAACTAAACACAGCCCGAGAAGCCAATAAGCTCAATAGCAGACGAAATTCATTCACAAACAAACTAGAAAAAAAGGCAAATAAATGTGTGCAGAAAGCATCAGTATTAGAAGCAATTCATGAACCAGAGTAAAGGAGATCTTTTGTATCATGATTCATCCTAAGATCCATCAAATCCAGTTCCAAAAGAAAAGGGTGTTTGGCAGGGAGATATTTCATCAAAACTGTTTACAACTTGCGAGATAAAATATTTATATTCAAGCTGGATTATTGGAGGGATAAAGGGTTTAAGGAATGTGATAGGCATTTAAGTAGATTAAAGTTTGAATACGATATTGTTATCTTACACGAGTTATCAAACAAACAATTTGAATAGGATAAATTTGTAGGTTGAACTAAAAATGAACAAGGAAGAGTTTAGTCATATACAACAATCAAGTATAAATTGAGCAAATAGGAATACAAGATGAAGCAATAAAATTACCGAACATTTATGTATACTCATATAGACAAATGCATCTTGTGAGAATTAGAAAATTGTAAAGCAACCATTTGGGACTGTCAATATAACTTATCAGAAAGTTCCATAACACTATGTTTAAAGAGACAAGTTATGACCAATGTATTTTTCTCCTCAAGAGTGGCCATGTGCTCCGAAAGGAAAGCTTGTACTGATGGGAATTTTGGCTCTTTCAATGGAGTGAGCTTATCCAGCTCCGGTCACAAGGGAGAGTCGGCGTTTTGGACTTTAAACCCATTCCCGTCGGATGACGTAATATCACGTCAAAACACGTGTTATGTATGCATATATTTATGGGAGTTCTATTTGTATATACACACTTTTCTTCCCTTTGTAAATAGATTAACAAATACAAAATTCTACTATTATCATCCTGTCGAAACGGGCGGCTGAAAAGCGCTTTGTGAGGCGCAGCACGGCACCGCACCGTGAGAGATCTCGCGCTTTTTATCTAGCCGGCGGGGGAATATTAGGTTCCGGCGCGCAAGGGTAAAAAGCTCATTCAGTTTGTGAAAGCAGATTAGATAATATCATAGATTGGATGTATTAACTTTAGAATGTACAATTTGACAAAAAAAAAAAAAAAAATCTTAAAACTACCTAGCCATCTAAAAACTCTAATTATCAATCATAACTTTAAGAGCCGAAGGCTTGTTCACGAAATGAAGTGATAGTTAATAGAGTATGTATGTCAGAAACAGAATAACAGGTGACTAAAGAAAGTCACAGAATGGGGATTATATATCACAAACAGTCAACGACAACGCCAGTGACGGAACAGTGTGACACGATAAAATTTGAGGACCGAAACTGTTAACAGAGGACGTAAAGCCGGAGTAACTGGATAGATGTAAAGAGGCCTATATATAGACATTTATTTATTCACTCATTGAATTATTCAGCTGATTATTTATATACATTCAGGTTTATTGAATGAGTATAGCCTCGTAAGTATTATCCGATTTCGGTTAAAAGTCGAACTAAAGGCAGTTAATTTCAAACTGAACCTTTAATCATTCGACCGTTCCCCGCTTCCTAAAAGGCTCAGTAAGATTTCAATACCAATCGCAAGTAAGGAATGGACTAGACTTTACAGCAGCACCTTTCGTCTTCATATGCGGTGCTGAATTTTCAGCTATAATATAAACATACTTCCATATTTATACTGCTATTACAAATATCCAAAGCATTAATCCTATGTTACATTAATCCTATTTAACATACTTGAAATATTTATTTATATTTAATAGGAAGCATGTAATTAAATATTATAATACGTGTATTTTCGGAAATATCAAAACGTATTGATAAAACCATGATATTTCTCAACTGTCAACTTTGCCAATAACTTTTCTTCATGTGGACATAGAGATCCTGGATAGAACATGCAGTTAAAGAACGATATTCGTATATCATAGTGTTATTTCCATTGGGATAGAATGTTCCTTTGAAATATAGGAATTGAATTACACATTTTTTCTTACAATGCACTCAGTATTTAGGATTTGCTGTACTAACACAAATTCAAAAAATCTTCGATTCATATCTGGAATATCAGACCTAAAGCTCTTTGGACGACAACTGAACTCTATATACGATATTTTTAGTAACAATAGCAAGCGACTACGAGGCCAAATCTGCTTGTGGGTCAGTGCTGTGTGATCTTCGCCTTAGTAAAGTTGTGAATCTGAAGCATAACTCCTGTAGAAGGTAAGCCCTTTTTTTCTTTATGTCTTTGAATCCATACAATCTCTCTTTGACTCCCACTTTCTTTCTCTCTCTGATTCTCTTTTGTTCTTTCTCTGATGACTCACACTTTCTCTCTATGATTCACACTTAATTTCTCCCTTTCTCTCCTTTGCTTTATCTTTCCCCTTTCCCCTCCTTCCTTAATACCATTCTTTCCATCCTTCCATTCTAGCAGAATCATGGCTATGCGAGACAAAAGTCGTCCAGGAAAGTTCTTTATACTCTCGATCCTGGAGTTATTGCTACTGGCACCTCTGGGCACTTCCTTTCTGCTGATGGGCACTTACAGGGCGGTGGCACTCCCTGAGTCGTCTGTTACATTCCAACGTCTCGATGTATCTTCAGAAGGTGAGGCTTGAGTTTGATTTTCATATCGTGAAGGAAAAAAACAGAATCAAATATTGATTGTACTTTTCATTCATTCTATCTTGTATGTGATGCTAACAGTCCTTGATAAAAAAGAAAAGAAAAAAAAAATATATATATGTACATTTTTTAAGTTTTGTGATTTATTTACAGTAACCTATCATGATGTTTATGTGAAAGAAGTTTAAAAAATGCGCCATTTGTTATATACTACCTGTTTACTTATTTTCCATTATTGTATTGACATCATCATCCTCTTCCCCTATCTTTTGTCAGGATATTGCACGGAGATTTGCTTGCGTGATCCCAGCTGTTACATGTTTACAGTATATCACTCTGATCAAGGTAAAATGGATGCGGTAAATTATATGGATTATTGCATTTACAATCAGTTACTTTATAGTGTTGCGTCAAAGTTTCATAGTACTGCAATGTAGTGTTCTAATGTAATCAATTAATATGAATTATGAAAATTTAATCCATTTAGAAAAAAAAGGAAAACGTAAGCTTGCTGTTGATTACAACACATCTCTCTCTCTCTCTCTAGATATAGATATAGGTATAGATATAGATGTGTATGTGTGTGTACGCGCGCGCGAGTACAATTGTGAGTATTTTGCAGATTGTTAGTGGGCAAATTGATGATTGGATTCTGCACAGCACCCACAAAATAGGGTTCCACGTAGAAGAAAATACTCATTAAAGATAAACAAAACATCGGGTTCCCACTTTGCCCACTCCTATATGAATTTCCCCATTTACCCCCTAACTATCCCGATAAAAATTAATAACCATTCAAATATATTGCATTAGAAAATGGTGGAAGCAACCAATTCAAGGCTATTTACTAATCTGAACAAACTTTCAAAATATCACAGTATACATAGGTATAGCAATATCTAAATTATAAGCTTACCCACATGAATTGATGATTATTGTTTGAAAAGATCTACTAATATAAAGTTCATATAATATGCTGAGTCAACACCGGTGTTATTATCAACATAATTACCTATTATGTTCTATATCTACATCACATCAATTCTGTGAATAGCATGTCATATTAGACTTATTATAACATTACCGAATAGGGCAAGACTGTATTAGAAATGCGAGTGAGCGACAAGAGGTAAGAGAAAAATCGAAAAACATATTATTACCATGATCAATAGATTTATCTAATAACCTTAGTTCTTACTCATCATTATCAAACAACCCTCAATGACACAACATGCATATAATATGGTATTACCTTTCAAAGGATACAACATATTTTACCTTCTGAATTTAGGATTAAAAATGTCAAAGATCTCGCCTTTGACCCCTTCACCTAGTCAGACACTCCCCACTCTCTTTGACCAACAGTTCCCACCCCTCCTACACTAGGACCTCCATCCCTCCTACACCATCTAAGCCGTTACGTGGAAAAGGACGTGTAGGGCAGTTAGGGTGCCAATGAGAGTGGAATATGATTACTGTATCCAGCTCCACATACTATATACTTCCTCTGTTCGCATAGATATTTTTTCAGGTATCAACTGTTTCTTCACAAACACCTTCCTGGACGAATCTGCTTTAGAGTCTGATATATCTACTTTTACACATTACAAACTTGGTCAGTAAAGTAGATCAGTGCTGTAAATATGGATTTTGTTATATATTCCAGGTATAAGTGATGTGGTACTTGCATGATTTATTTATGCAAGTTGATCGGTATATGTATAAATGACATACATGTATGAGAGATATACTCTACTTATGAATTAATATTTCTTATATATATATACATTATATATATATATATATATATATATATATATATATATATACATATATATAAACAGATGACCAAGGTGTCGTAAATACTACCGGGGCATCGGAACCCAATGCAACAGTGCTACAAGAGGTCGAAACCACAACGACATCAACATCAATCACTGTTGACAACTCTGATACAAATTCTGGTGATACAACGACTGCTGATACAACTACGGTTGAGACAACGACTGCTGACACAACTGCGATTGAGACAACGACAGCTGACACAACTACGGTTGAGACAACGACTGCTGACACAACTACGGTTGAGACAACGACTGCTGACACAACTACGGTTGAGACAACGACTGCTGACACAACTACGGTTGAGACAACGACTGCTGACACAACTACGGTTGAGACAACGACTGCTGACACAACTACGGTTGAGACAACGACTGCTGACACAACTACGGTTGAGACAACGACTGCTGACACAACTACGGTTGAGACAACGACTGCTGACACAACTGCGGTTGAGACAACGACAGCTGACACAACTACGGTTGAGACAACGACTGCTGACACAACTGCGGTTGAGACAACGACTGCTGACACAACTACGGTTGAGACAACGACTGCTGACACAACTACGGTTGAGACAACTACTACTGACACCACTACCGGAGAGACAACTTTAGAAGGTTTGTGTAAATGTGATCTACATGAGGGATGATGATATATGTAGCCATAGGTATAGATATTTTCTATATCATTAATGAAAAAAATCATTAATTCTGATGATACAGTATTCTTGGTAATGACTACAGTTACTGACCCAACTGTTCCAGACACTACTGATGCAGAAACTACTGCTGAAGATACAACTTCTTTCGGTATGTATAACTATTAGTTATTTGCAATTATGTAATTTACGTTGTTTTTGTCCTAAGAAGCCTGAAGACACAACTACCATGGAAGTGCTTAATCTGGGATTAGATTGAAAAAAGTGAAAAAACATATATATGTATATATATATATATATATATATATATATATATATATATACATATATATATATATATATATATACATATATATTATGTATTTGGATCAAGTCATGTTCTTCTCAATATACTAAATGCTCTGCATGTAGTCTTTCTTGCAGAAAATACAGTAAACTTTGTCAAAGACTCCACCATAGGTTCTTACAGCTCAAGCCAAACAACAAGCTTCTCACTGAAATTAGTCCAGCAATATTCATGTTTTGTTTTCAACCATTTGCATAAAATAATTGTATATCATTTTTATATGGAGTGACTATCTTCATTTGCATACAAAAGTGATTTTCTTCTCTTTGTGAATTTCATACGTGCTTTGCGTACGAAATTTGTTGTATGAGACAATCTATTTTCAATAAAGTTGATTATAGTCATTGCATACAATGTTGTGAATATGTTAATATTTTTTTCCTTCTTTCTTTCTTTCTTTTCCTTCTTTCTCTTCTCCATCCTAGGAAATAGTTTTATACCTCGAAACAACTAGTGTACTGTTATAAGCATCACACTATAAAAATTACCATTCCAGAAACCACTACTGACATAGCCACTACTACTACCACA
>BOPN01001538.1:10000-22500 GCA_017312705.2 Penaeus japonicus
TTTTATTAAAGATTTAGTTGGTTATTAAGTACCTTAGAAATAGGATGACCTTGTGGAACATGAAATCAATCCATTTGCTTGAAGTTCTAATGAATGAAACCGACTTGTCGTATGCAAAATGAGCAAATCCAGGGATCATCTTCATTAAGAACTTTACACACTTTTGCCAAGACAATAGTGAATAAATGTACACAATCACTACTTGCAATAAGCTTAAATATGTGAAAAGCATGACACATAGACAAACTATATCCTGGAAATGCCCAAAGCTGGACAGTGATAAGCTTATGAGATTCATTATATAAGCAAAGGGAAGCTCACTTGAACATATTTTGCACTGATGTTCAAAGCTGGAAATAACATAACCCATTCCACTGAGTCACATACAGCCTAATTCAAATATTCACATTCTAAATTCACATACTAACTTTACTTCAGCAAAAAACTTCATCTATTTGTAATAGAACTACTTAAACTATCAATCTTCCAATTCTGAGACCATTTCTGGCAAATCTCTTACTTATGTCAGTCATTCTTTGGTGCTGTAACGTCACTGTACGCAACTATTAGTATAAAGGTGGAAAGTCGAGGAAAAAGGCACCCAACCAAAATTCCAGGCTGATGGGAATTGTAGCATCATGCATAGCTACCCTGTGTGCTTGTCTGTCATTACACTAGCTTGGTTAGCTTTGTTGAGAGTAAAAAGATTAAGCAAACTAGAATGAATTGTAACAAAAGCATTGCCTGATCCAGCAATGAAAATGGACCCTTTTAAAGAAGCGTTTTCTTCTGCCTAATAATGAAGTCATATATTTTGCAACCTTTGCAGTGATTGCTCCACAACCAATGATAAATCTATAAAAAAGAAAAAAAAAATTAATGTTGGGCAGCATGGGAGTATCATCAGTTTTCAGAACCACAAATATATATATATTTTTTCATATATAAGTCATTAAAGCAAAATGACTCGTTTCAGCAAGAAATGCTAACACAAAACTTTTATTGTATTTCAAAGCATACACTCAAAACTGGCTATGTTACTAGGCTACATGTAGTAGCACAAAAGTGGATATTTCTGAATGTGGCATAATGGAGAGCTTGAAGGCCTCTAACACTGATCACAGGGTACCATGTCATTTAAATATATATATGATCCAATCTAAAAAAAAAAAAACACTGGGACTAGACTCAGCACCCTCAATGGATACATATATTATGCCCTATCTGCCAAAACTTATTACTGAAAATATATAAATAATGAGTATAGAATATAATGCAAATGCACATTTGCTTATTTGTACCAATGCCTATACATAGCTGACAAAATATCTCAATTAGCAACACTCCTATTGCCTCGGGTGCACCAAAACCATACTGAAATTTACTGTACAATCCAAACAATCTGCATGTGCATTTACAACTAAAAAGAAAAGTGCAGATGTACAACTTAACATTATCAGTAACAAAAGATTTTATATACTGAAAGTACGATCACTTAAAATTATCACAAGAACAGGCTTAGCAAGTCCCTCTGTTCTAGACTTTGGTTCATAGGAATGCATTGTTCATTTAAAGGTATTTGCCTGCTGACTGCAGTCAGGACTGTGCAAGCCCTTGTGAATGGTAAGATTTCAATTGTCACACTTAAAAGCATACACTATCATGTTCAGTGATGTTACTTACGTCCATCCCTTTAGTTCTTTCCTACATCCATTAAACAAAACTGAAAAATAATGAAATCTTGCCAGGTTTTGCTTGTTATATGTCAGTGTTAACAGTCCTCCTTAAAACAATGTTACGCTTAGAGTAAAACAATTTCTTCTTGGTAAATCAAAAGAACTGATAAAAGGGTGATTAGTTCAATGCAAAATTAATTATAATTATTAATGAGCATCATACTGTTTAACTATGATATCAAATAAAATATTGAATTACTCCCAACTAAAAAATAATGTATCACTGGTTTCCATGTCTCTCCCACATATGTGTGGAGCTTTGTATAAATCTTTTTTTTATATAAAACAACCATTAACTCATTTTGCACAAATATGGACTGAAACATTGTACTAAATATATATTTCTTCAGTGGCCTTTAGGTTTAGTATAAAATTATAGGATGCAACCATACACTGTATTCATACACTGTATTTTAAAGTTAAGCTGATTGAGAGAGACTTCAATTCACTCTGAGTCATGCAAGATGGTCTGAGGTAGTAAGAATACAAGGCTAAGTTTTAAATAAATAATCTGAATCCACAAGATAGCTATAGAAGAAATATGGCTAGAAAATGGCTGTTTATATCTGAATTCCAACCTTCAATTTCATCACCTGCGTCATACAAGCTGCTTGCTTCAATACTGCACTGGACAAGATGTTATATATGACCTTTAGGGTAATGGACTTCAAAATCTCACATTGTTTCCTTTCCAAGCATTGATAAGTGATTTCACGCAAGCACAAAATGTTGGTCCGGGGTGTCACAAGCACATGGTGTCATGGTTGGGACTATCTGCTGCCAGAGTGGTCGTGATAGTGAGCTGTGCACATCGATTTTGAAGTTCTGGGAGACTACTCAGCACAAGGACTGGGGTTGTCCAAGGGGGGGTTGTCAGTTGCAGGTGATGCCAGCGTAGCATCATTCAAAATCACCTTGTCGTTTTCATGGAGCAGCTGTGTTAACAACTCGAAGACTGGCTCAAAAGCACGGCGGTAACCTTGCCAAGTTAAGTGCAAATAGTCATACATATCACGGTGATCTATACTTCCATCTGGCATGACCAAGTCTCGATCGATGTTTACCACCTAAGGAAGAGGACGAAATTGCTTACTCAAGATTGGGTTCATAACTAGATCATTAAACCCTCTATTAGCACATGAAAACACATACTTATAATGAATGACACACAAGCATACATATTTCAGTGCAGAAAATACTTTTCAAATATCCAAATTAGCACTCAGGTTCAGGTTACTTGGTGTCTACTACTTATAATTGGTTAATATGTGTCTGCACAGATATGGAATAATGTGTACAATACGTCAAAATAGCCTTCAATCTTTAAGAAACCTTACCTGACACAAATCGATGTCCCGCACTGCCTCCTTCATTAGCTCGTTGATCTGCCCATTCTTCTCACGCAAACGGTTGGGCTTTTCTCCCCGGGGAAGTAATGTCTGGATAAGAAAATAAAAGCTGGGCTTAGGTGAATGCTTTCCAATATTCCTCATTTCTCTGTAAAGGTTCAGCATCACCCCCATCCAAAGATTACTTGTAAGAAGAAGAAGAAGAAGAAGAAGAAGATGATGATGAAGAAGAAAAAATATATATACACACACACATATATATATATATACACATCTAAACATACTTTACACTTTTCTTTCTTAGGCGGAAGAGAAGAGAGTGAGTAAAGAAAGAAATAGACACAAGAAAAGAGGGGGAGAGGAGGTGGAGGTGGTGGAGGAGGAGGAGGAGGTGGAGGAGGAGGAGGAGGAGGAGGTGGAGGTGGAGGAGGAGGTGGAGGAGGAGGAGGAGGAGGAGGAGGAGGAGGAGGAGGAGGAGGAGGAGGAGGAGGAGGAGGAGGAGGAGGAGGAGGAGGAGGAGGAGGAGGAGGAGAAGAAGAAGAAGAAGAAGAAGAAGAAGAAGAAGAAGAAGAAGAAGAAGAAGGAGGAGAAGAAGAAGAAGAAGAAGAGAGGAAAAAGTGAGAGACCAGTGTTAAGAAGAATGGAGTAGTTCCAATTATCGTTTACTTACCAAAACAATAATATATGATTTTGGTTGCTTATCTCGTATTGTGTGACAAATTTCTGTGATGCCACCTGCGACTTCCTGAGCAGAATGCCCATGGTTATTTGTACCAACTAAGACCACAACAGCCTGTAATAAAAAGAAAAAAATATTGAATTCAGTCAATTTTCCTTTTTATTTAAGCTTAACCCATTTGTGCCGGTTGACTTGCTATCACGTTCAGTGGTTTTTGGGTCAGATGTAGATGAGATATTTGGTCAAGGCCGGCGCGCCGGGTGAGCGGGCTTACAGTGCTCGCTCACAGCTAGTGCGCCCCAGAATCCTGAGGTTTTAGGCTTATGCGTTTAAAAACCCTGGCATTACGACCATTTAGAACCGGAATAGCCCCGGCGTGAATGGGTTAAAAAGGGTCGTCAGTACCTAAATATGACTTGATATTGTAAATAAATGAATAAAAACACAAGAGGATTCATCATAGATTCTTGTGAACAGACTTAGATTAAATCTAATTACACACTCTTATCCAAATCCTCTTACTAAAAACAAAAAACAAGCTAAGATAATTAATTCACTTAACATCACTCCATAAGTTATTCTGACCTAAAAAGGCAGACATAATCCTTCAATTCTAAAGATAAAGAAGAAAAAAGAAAAGAGAGAGAAAAACAGTCATAACACCATGTGCTTTCAATTTTATGAATATCTTTTCATGAATAAAACATATAATTTACATTATGAATAACAGATCTTAAACCAGGAGGGAGATAGAGAAAAAGTCTGCAATAATTGTTTATCCTCTTAGATTTTAACACCTCTGTGGAATCAATTTCAGGCTTGCTTTTATATGGCTACTAAAAATCTTTTTGATCAACACCTGTATTTTCCATTTCTAGCAGAAAAAATTATGTGCACTTGTACGTTGAAACAGTTGATATCTGTACTAAATACGAAAAGCTTACAAATTTCGGGAAAATATTTATAAAAATTAAGCAAAATGATATAAAGATATTACAAACGAAAAAATCAGTAATATAACAAAATAATTGCTAACATTAACATAAAATAAATTCCCGTTTTAATCTAACAATTACGATTCTGCACAATGTATTCTGAACTAAACTTATCATAAAATTGTAGTGTAAATACTATGTTGAAGGAATAATGTTTTTTTAAGGGTAAGGCTTAACATCAAAAGACAAACATTACAATAAAACCGTCCTTGATGAGATAAAAGGAAATGTAACTAATACATAGGATTAATTCTCATTATTCCATTGTCTTACCTTGGGTCTGATGCACTCGAGTTCCCCATTTTTCAGACGCCAGAGGACATGCTGTGTCTGGTCCCCACCAATGCCAAAGTTGAGACTGTGCATGGGGGCGAACCACTTCTCCCACAGGTCCGTAGACTGAAGATTTGCTACTAACGAATCCCCAACAAAAACGACATCTGGCTCACTCTCCCGTGCTTGGGACACAAACCGATTATGCTGCAAAGAAAAGGAAAGATTAATGATGTAATCATTACAACAGCATCTAAATGTATTTATCATTAATCTTACACATAAACAGAATAACATCAGACATGGCCAGCAAGGCGGATCCCTCTCTTAACTAATTCTACTTTGGAAACCAATATGAAAGTCATTTTGTAACATGAAAAATATCACTGAAAAACATTTCTCTTCTATATCCTCTCTTCTTCTAAAATTCGGGCTACTTGTATCACAAGAAGTCAAATTAATAAATTGTCTTTATTACACATACTGTATATGTATATAAAACTGTACAGTTATTGCATCAAACATGCAAAAAGCATCCTCTATGTAAATAAATCTATGAATTACTCCTTACTCATGAGGCAGCTTCATACTTTTTCCACTCTCTTTCAGTCGCTCATTGTAAAACTAGAGCCATTTTTGTGTTCTATAGTATTGAAAGACGTATGTGTGACATATGACAGGCTCTATCAATGATTCAGTTGACTAAAATTATAGTACAGAGTCCATATTAATGCTCATTATTTTTTTATACTCAGTATGATAGAATACAAAAAATATAACTACCCACAATGAAGATAATATAAAGAAGAATAGGAAGGAAGACTGTACTTATGACTGTGAATGCCACAATACAAGGCAGCCCTACTAGCACAGGGGACCTTGTAGACACTGGGCATGGTCTGAGTAACCTTGCTCTTCTCATTCTGCCTGCACATCCTTCATGGCAAGTACTTTAGAGCAAGAGGTCACAACTTCTGTCATCGCTCACTAAAGATCCAAAATTCCAAGTCATGTAAGTCACGACACCTGCCATTAGGCAAAAATCTCCTGCACCATGTATGTCATGACACCCATCCACCAAGGGTTACCCTTGCAGATGGTCGTCAACACTGTCTTGATGGTCGAATTTTGGTCCTGATGATTACAGTTCTCAATATAATCACTGTAATTACCCATATATTCACCAAAATAGTTTTAGTTAAAAATCAGGAACACAAATGGCACTATTCCCTCCTTCCCTCCTAGTTTCAAGGAGCAATGACACAACCAGATGTGAAGATATGCTGGCAGAATGGGATGAAGAAGGTGACCCATACCATGTGCAGTGGCTGCAATGAGCCCACATGTTAGTATGGCAGATTTTTGTTTTGGTACTAGCAGTTATTATGACACCCTCTGCCTCTTGATTTTCTTTCTTCACTAAAAAAAAAAAAAAAACTTTTTTGTTCTCCCATGAAACTGCAGTACTTCTATCAAAATTGACCATCAGGAAACATAATGAGCTATATTGGACTATATTCTACAATTTCAGTCTATTAAATCACTGAAGAAGTCTGTCAGATGGCATATATAACAAGGCTCATAATAAAAAAAAAATGCAAAAAATTCTATTATTACAAGTGAATGAAAGACAGCAAAAAAGGCAGTGACATGTACTGCTCCCTTACTCTAAAGTGCCACAACTGTGGGCCATGCTAGCAAATTTAAACCCAACTCTAACAGGTTAATGTATCCATTACATTATTTCTGTTTCAAATCCTGTCAAAATTCCATACCAGTTTTACCTCCCCCCCCAAAAAAAAAATAATAATAATAATAATACTAATAAATAAATAATAATACTAATAAATATATAATTTTTTTTTCTTTTTTAAATATCCTGCGCAAATGTTGTGAAGAGATCTTATACTATCTTGCTTTCAGCTGACTTTAGGACTGAATAACTACAGCTATATGTCTCTTAACTACTGTTCTGATAAATTCAATTGAATCACCAACACTAGGGAGAATTGACTTGTAAAAGCTAACCTACTTTCCTTCTTTTTTTTTTTTAAACAAACCTCACTTTGATGGAAATTTATCATTATGTTCACCTTGAGATTAATGGCTATGATATGTCAGATACAACAAATAGGAAATCAAAGAAACTAACATTATGAAAGACAGAACAGTCTCCGATGTTGATACAATGGCAGAAAAATTCACAATGCACAAACCAGGCTTACTAAATGGTCGGAATAATGATAGAAAAATTCTCCTAGACTTAATCTTCTGAGAGGATTTTGACAACTCTGTCAAACTTTTCAGTAAACCTATTAAGTGTATGGTTCTTTTTTCCAAACTAACATAACATATAATATTGGGCACAAGTTAAATCCACTATGGTATGTGTGTAATATTTAGATTTATTGGTTTAAGAGATAGCATGGAATCCTAGTATAACAACTAATAATACTAGATTAGTTTCAGATGGATATCTAAGTTGTGATTTTCTTTACTTGACTTTACAGTCCAACAATATGCAGATGGCTAAATATAAAAAATAATCAATCTAAATACAAAGTTATAATTCAAGTAGGTGCATAGGTTTGAAAATTTCCCTTTTCTCCTAATCCACAAAACTAAACAGTATCATATTGTACAAGGGAACTGTGCTAACTACAGTACCTATCAGTGTTCATTACAGAGTGGTTCCTAAAATATGTAGTATGTATTAGCCCATTGTAGATGGGTGTCGTGACATACACAACCCACAATTTTTTGCTTGATGGCGTGCATCATGACATATATGACAATAGTCGTCACACCATTTTCGATGTTGGGGGAGTGTGGATCACTGTGTTTCTATATACTATGAGTAATAACTTTATTTAGTGACTGATGATGACCATTGCAATTATACTTACTATAATTGCCATAATATTTTGCAAAATAGGTTTAATCTAGAATCCCAAAGAGAGATGGAACCACTCTCTCCTAGCATCGGCAAGAACAAATAGCAACCTGGTACCACTCTCTCCTACCATCAGCAGGAACAAATACCACCCATTCATGGTCTCTAGCAAGCACCATCTTCAGAGAGAGATGACACACAGTAAGATGCCAACATCCTGCTCTAAAATGCTAGAGATGTAGGATATACAAGCAAAGTGAGAAGAGGGAGATGACTCAGACCACGTCCAGTGTCCACTCTCTTCATGTAATCTCATTTCTGAATGGTTATTACTTTCATATTTGTTTATGAAAGTACATGAATATGAAAAAAATAAAGTTTTCATCCTCCCATAAAACTGCAATACTTTTATCACACCAAGTATAAAGATTATAATGAGCTGATATGGACCTTATACTACAATTTAAGATTACTGCATCATTGATAAAGTTTGTCACATATAAGTCTCACAATATAGTAAAACACAAAGAAAGATGAAAACAAGTGTGGCTCCCATATTACAATAAGTGAACAGAAGAAAGTGCGAAAGGCCATGAAAAATTGCAATATGTCATGTAAAGTTTCCTCGCACTGAAATAAAACCCATCTGGGGTACCACATAGGTGGCACTATTGCCCGTCCTTGGGACTGAGCAAGCAAATTTATTCCTACTTGTAATAGGTTAAAATACAGCTATTTCAAACCAGCATTAACAGTAAATCTAAAAAATAATAATAATAAAAATTAATGCAACTGCGCAGTTGTCCAAAAGCTATATTCTCTGATATCAGGGAAACAGTGTCTGTTATGAAGACATATCTTATGTTTGACTTTACCTCCAATTTCTCATTAACCCATTGGGGATGGGGGATAGATTTGCTTGCCCAGTCTCCAGGATAGGTGTTGTTTCAAAATGAGGCAGCTTCACGCAAAATATATTGACTCTTCCCACTCTCTCAGTCACTCATTATAAAGAGCCATTTTGTGATTTAATTTTTATTGTATTGAGACTTATATGTGTCATATCACAGGCTCTGTCAATGCTGCAGTTAACAAAAGTTGTAGTATAGGGTTCATATCAGCTAATCATTTTCTTTATACTCAGTGTGATAGAAATATTGCCGTTTTCTGGGAGGAGAAAAAGCAACTTTATTTTTTCGTATTTGTGTACTGTCGCAAATGAAAACAAAAATATAATCATCCACAATGAAGACAACATGAAGAGATAGGGAAGAGGAAGGAAACCGGTGCTTATGACTATGAGTGCCACAGTACAAGGCATCCCTAATAGCACGGGGGCACATTATAGACACTAGGCATGGTTTGAGTCCCCTTACTCTTCTCGTTTGGCCTGCACATGCTTCATTGGTGGTACTTTAGAGCACGAGGTCGGCAACTCGCTGTGTGCCATCGCTCCATAAAGACAGTGCTGGCTAGAGACCATGGATGGGTGGCACTCAAGGCTCTCTCTCCTGCTGGTGATAGAAGAAAGTGGTGCCATCTAGGTTTTGGATGTTAGGTGAAGTTCATTTTGCTTAATATAACACCAATTATAGTAATTATGACTGCAATTGTCATCCTCACTCGCTCATTACTCATAGCACAATAAAGTAACACTGATCCAAAATCCTCAAACTTCATGTATGTAAGTTATGACACCTGACATCAGGCCAAGGCTCCTGCATCATGTATATTATGAATCCTGTCTGCAATGGGTTAATGCAAAAAGTATATAAAAGAAAACATATAATACCAGTTACCTGAATTAAGTAAATGGTATTGCATGAATTTTGGGGGGGCAAATCTGATTTGATCCATTGATGCTAGGGGTGCATATATACGTACACTTTTCATTATGCTTCTCTTACACAGAGATGATTTACTAGTTACATATTAAGCCTACTTGACCTAACCTTTTTACCCTATTCCTTGATTTGCCATGAAAAAAGTTTTAATCTTTATTACTATCATTACTGTTATTAACTTTATAATAGTAATAACAATGATAATAATCATAATATAAATAAAAGCAATAATAATGATAATAATAGTAAGAGAAATAGAAACTTTTCCCCAAATATTTAAGAATAGGGTAAATAGGTGCAGCAGTCAAATAGGCCTAGTAATTGAATGCTTCGTAACTAAACAAATAATAACTATGGTTCAAATACCAATTCCTGTGGGCTCTGCTCTTTCCTCCTTACAACTATTGGGAAAAAGAACAGAGATCAATCACCAGTAATACATCAACTGTTTATCAGTGAAGAATGATGGTCGAAGGAGTTGCTGCAAATATTATAGTTAAATAACTTCTACATTTTCCATTTGTGACCACATAAAAATGGTCTTCAATTTCATCAATTTATACATTCCATATACAGTTTATTGTAAAGCTTCAATGTCATATATTAATGGTGTAACCAATTTACTGTGCTGACTCCATAGGAAAAGATACAGAATCAATAATGGGTAATAATACCAGTTATGCTAATGGTAGTTGTGCAATGGAGGAGCAAGGGTGATGAAACACAAGCAAATGAGACCTTTTATGTCTGTCACACGTTCATTAACCAACTGGACACTGGTGATGTGAACATGTCGACAAAGGAGAATATTGATATTTTCCTATTATAACAATCATAATAAGTTATACTTATAGAGACATGATGGAAATTATGACTAGAACTACTATAGTTACTGTAATATAGGTTTAGTTTAGAATCCCTGACAAAGATAGCACCAGCAGAAAGACAAGATTGAATGGCACCCATCCATGGTCTCAACCAAGTACTAACTTCAGAGAGTGATGACACACAGTAAGATGCTGACCTCCAGCTCTAAAGTACCAGAGGTGCATGGTGTGGAGGTAGATGGAGAAAAAGAAGGGGAACCAAACCATGGGCAGCAGCTGCAGCGGGATCCTTGTCAATATGGCTACTTTCTGCTGTGGCACTTGCAGCTGTAGGCACAGGATGCCTTCTTCTTCTCCAACCCTTCATGTTTTTGTTTTTGTTTTAGGATTGGGATGGTTATTTCTTACATTTTAGTTTACAAAAGTAAAAAAAAAAAAAATGCAGAAAAAAAGTTGCTTTCTATATAAAGAAAGTGTAAAGAGCATAATGAACTGATATGTACTCTATACTACTATTCTAATTGATTACAATTCTGAGCAGAAATGCAGATGAAACATATAACCCTATAATGTAGTACATTAAAAAAAATGACAAACGGAAAAAAAAAATGTATCATAAGTGAATGACAAAGAGTGAGAAAGCCCTGGATATGTTACATGACACTACCTCCCTCTTAAATAAAACCTGTTGATGTGCCGCACACATTTCACTAGTGCCGATCTTGTGGCCCAAACTCTAAAATGAATTTCCCATCTAACTAGATACAGGTTGATTGATTTTAGTTTCTGGCACCACTACTTATTTGTGTGAAAGCTGAGCTATGTCAAATCCAAATCCACTTGAAATTGGCTGGAACATGATAGAAGGCCTACAATCACAGGTCAAAGCTGACAGCAGTGCAATGGTAAATTATTACAACCAACTGCACGTTTAACACTCCAAAGAAGACCAACTAACTTTCATCACCTTTATTCGCCCAACGCAAAGCTTGAACTGGTTATAAATAAATTGTATGGGATATCTACAACTCTACATACATTATGGCAGTTTACTAGATTTAGCCAGTAGCAGATGAGTGTGTGTGTTAGTAACATTTACCAATATACGTGCCAAAGAGAATTTTCGACTGTCTGATAGATGTGGAGTTCCAGGCTGACAAGACAGAATCCATACATAAATCAGTGATCATTTCAGTATAAGATGTGGCTGTGCCTAGTGATATGATAGAATATTTCTGTGCTGACTGTGTAAATTGAAGAATGTTTTAACAGCTTGGAGTATTACAAACCAAAAGACTTGGTACACCTTTGCAAGATATAACCAAAATGCTTTGTCAACCTGGGAAGAATTAATATTTCAAAAATATTATTAAAAGAAGTATGCCTATTGGTGTAACAAAGATTTGGTTACAGTTTCCATCTGATTCCCACTTCAAGATATTGAATTAATTCATGGTTTTGCTCCTCTTACTGTCTAATATTTATTATTACACAACTGCTGCTGTGTACTATGAACATTGGAAATGCAACCAAAACATACTGTCAAAAACCTTGGAGTTTATATTCCATTTATAAAGACAAAAAATAGGCAAGGGGTTTGTGGATGGTGTCACAAGGCTGAAGAGAATGAGCCTTGCTAGAAATATAATTGGTCTGATTAGGGCTGACAGATGCATCATATAATGACACATACACAAGAAAGAGTTGGTAACAGGTGTTTTCTACTGTAACCTGATATGAAAGCTACTAAAACAGCTGTTCTCTCTAAAAATAAAGTATGGTGGTATTACCAGGTACTGGCACTATTCTCAATAAATAGGGGCCTATTGGTGGTGCAGTGATGTGGTATGTGTCTTAACAGAAGTGACACACCACACCCTAAACACGGGAGCTCAGCAGCTCTC
>BOPN01001538.1:27500-32500 GCA_017312705.2 Penaeus japonicus
TGTTAGTATTGCAAATTCCCTGAATGCAAGTCGAAGTAGACTCTGACATGTATATTGGATATTGGAAAGGAAGAAGAAATGCCTGTCTTCTCACACATACAAAAATGTAAAATTACAAGATGAAAATGTAATTTGTATAAACTGAAAATAGGATAATGATCAATTTTGATGAAGAATTGCAATAAGCTGCTGAAAATGAGGGTAGGATAAAAGGAAAATATGAAATGTATGGCATTAAGAATGGAAACACTTGAGGAATGAGAAGAGGAAGAAAAGTCTGCCTTTGCTTTAACCCTCTCTGAATGAGTGGTACACCACGGGTACCGTGCATTCAAAGCCTGTTCGCTGGGTGACGTCATATGGCGTCATTTATTTAACTGATTTAGGCCTATGCGTTCGAGAGCCCCGGCATTGTAAGATGCAAGGCTGGAATGCCCCCGTCGTGAGTGGGTTAATAGTAAAAACGAGTCATATATAGTTTCATTTTATACTAAGATATCAAGATAGGTGGGGCAATAATCAATATAACTATTTTGTATTCCAATGACTTTATTCCAACCACATTGAGTCAAGTACTTCAGAGAGCAATATATACTTGAGCATCAGTGTCTACATATTGCAGTAGAGTGTAGACAACTACATTGAATGTGGCACATACTATTGGCACTTCTACACATAAAAAAACAATGATATTGCAATATGGGTAAAATAAATCTAAAACACAAGAGGTGGCATTACACAGATCACAAAACATGCTCTTTATGAGTCAACAAAAACAATCTGCACAACCATTTTGAGCATATCTTTCTTCCTGCATAAAATATGTAAATACCAAGTTTAAAAACAATATCACAAACTTGCAATCAGTATCTATAATTGAAATATAATACCATATAGACTGTCTAAAAGACAATAAATGACAGCATGCAATATAGATCCATATATGGATTATCAGTATTTCTTCTCAAAGACAGGAAATGCGAAGAGGTAATAGACATACTAGAAAAACAACATGTAAATGCTCATACACACAACACACATTCAGGTCTTTTTCAGGGGAATTGTGAAGAATATGCCTTCACAAATTATCACACTTTATAATATTGAAAGTACTGAGTGATACTGTAGAGTTGAAGTTAAATTAGATCCATAGTATTTGATCTGCTCCTGTATCATATTTGGTTATGGTACAGTAAAACACTCCAAAGTAATTGCATAAGTCTAAGATCTACATTCTTATCAATCCACATTTTTATAAATTAGAGCTTAAAATGTAATTTACAAGAAATGTATTACATTTTTATGCAGTCTAATCATTTGCATTGAAGTGAAAATACATCAATCTGTTTGCCACAATATAATATATCATTTACTATGAATTCAGTAAAAACACAAAATATTGCTTATATGACTATAATCTTGCAATATTTTCTCATGTAAATGAGACCAGGCTAACACTTAAAGATTAAATGTATATGAATGTAATCCTGTAGTTCTGACATCAAATAATCTTATTATTGTCACTAATACTACTTTTTCTTACAAAATACCATTTAACCTCAATCTAAACACAAGTGTATGCCATTTGGCATCATTTGTCCAGAAGTAAAAATAGGATAAACATGCACCATAAAGTTAGATCTCAGCACTGAAATTTCCATACTTTTTCCCAATGTTGAGAATATGATTATTAGAGAGACAGCTATCATAAAAGCAAGAAAACAAGAAACACACTGATCCAAGGACAAGTGGTCAAAATACACAATTTATCAAAAGGAGGAAATGCTGATCATTCTTTCTAATACTACTGAACCAAAAAAATCAGGAAAGCAATACCAAGAAAAAGGAGAATACAACAACTATATCACAACAATATATACAGCAGGAAAACATGGCATGGTTGAGTATGCAATTGAAAGAGAGAGATAAAAAGAAAAAGATAAAAAGAAAGAAATACTCAGTTGTTGTATGACTGCAAGAAAACGAAATTTTATCAGTAGGTCTACTATAAATTCAAATACCAAATAGGCTTATATCATATCAACATTAAGTATAGTTTGATTCATAACAACAGATAATATTTGTTCCATGAATACTGCTTTGGTAGCATCACATAAATAAATTAGAGAAAGACAATATAAAATATCTTATACATATTCAGTATTATAAAATGCATTTCATTATTTGAAACTATTCAATGAATAGAGTGTGATATCCAATATTATGAATTTCCTTTCCAAACTGTTCCTCCTTCAGTATTACATACAACCTTAGAAGTGTAAGGATCAATAGAAATACCAGTTGTGTTTGCCAAATTGTTGACATGGCAGTCTTTTAACTGAGTCTGGGATGAAGTTGTGCCATGATCATTTCCAAAAGTTGACATACTGAAATTGGTTGAGTGCAGACTACCGGTTACGTATCCAGTATCTTGTGATGGCACTTCCCCACTCACATTCACCTGCAATGAGTAATAATCAATCAATCAATAAGGGAATGAATGAATGAATGAATAAATACACATATATTCACACCCACACATATATATTCTCACACTCACACCCACACACACACAGACACCCACACTCTCACATACATACACACAGACACACACCCACCCACACACAAGTAAAAAGGGGAAAAAGGGAAAACAATGCATTATTTTGGATGTCCTTTGTTGTTCAAGTTTAAAGTATCTAGGGCGTGGATGTAAATCACAAATCTGAATATTTCATGTAATATATGTTCATATATATCTATAAATAAACACTACACACACACTACACACACACGCATGCAAGGCATAAACATTTAAATACTGAGATTTGTCATCTTCATGCATGCCCTTGATAATTTAAACTTGAACAAAGGACATCCCAAAATTATACATTGTCTTCCACATCTATTTGTACTATAATTATAATGTGATAATAACCAACTAATAATCTAAATGAACTGCCTTTATTGAGAAAATAAAATAAAAACATCTGTCAATCAATCAATCAATTACCTCTAGAGAATCAGTCTCCATGTCACACACTGAAGAGGACCGGCGAAGGGTGGTGGTCACAGTGGTGCGAGGGTGCTGCAGAGACTGGCCTGCATGTCTTGTGCTTGAAGCTAGACCTATTCTTTCGTCATCCATCATTATCTCATCTTCTGTGCAGCTTTTCCCTGCCATTGGTGTAACATGTTACTTTATGGTTAAACCATTCTTATAATCAAAGATTTGAGTAAAGCTTCCTGCAACCACTGAAGAAGAGATGCAATATTGGCAGGATAGTGCTGATGCCTTTTAAGGTTTACTAATGATTTAAATTTAATCAAACCTTCCCTTAGGGGGGAGGAGGAGGGAGAGAGAGAGATGGAGAGGAGGAGTGAGAAAGGAGGAGAGAGAAGGAGAGGAGTATGGGAGAGACAGAGAGAAATATATAGCCACACACAAAAACGTACTACACAATCCATCTTTGTAAGGATATATAGTATAGGGATTACAATTGGTAGTAATTTACAACAGTAGTAATTAAGCTGACAAATAACTTACCCTCTACATCAATGCTCATTTGAGTTGACTGAGACAAGCAAAATTGAGATTTGGGTTGAGACCTTGACTGATGATTCTCCTGATGTGGCAAGAACATGAGAGACCTACAAAGGATGGGTGAGAGCGGAGGTGAGGAAGAAAACCTCTTCCTTGGCGTGTCCATTGCGAGAGGACTATTGCCGTCTTCCCGGATAGGACTAGAAGAGAAGTGACCCTGCAAGAACAAATAAGGATTGAGTTATTATTTCAAGGATCTCCAAAGTGTAAACATTAACCCATCCACGACGGGGGAATTCTAGCCTTGAATGTCCCAATGCCGAGGCGTTCGAATTATTAGGCCTAAATCAATTGAATGGCTGGCACAATACTGTGCCGCCCGGCCACTGGGCTTTTGAATGCGCGGTACAGTACTGTACCACCCGTCCAGTGTGGGTTAAAAGCAAACTTCAAATTTATATTTACTTCTTTGGTAAGTATTTTTTCTTTAAATAAATTGCTCTGTGTACTAACCGAACCACTCCTTTGTTCACCAGCTGTCTTTGTAGGTGTTTTCTGTTGATTTTCTTCAGATTCCTGAATTAATTTCTCTTTATTCTCTTCTGATTCTTGTTTCCATACTTGATCTTGTCCTGATGCTTCATGATTTCTCTCTGATGAAGTATCACTACATGGAACATTGTTTAAGATCCTACATGGTGAAGGTATTTTCTTAATCTTTGGTGTAGTTCTCAAACCACAGTTCTCCTTATGAACTTCACTTTCAGTAGCACCACCATGACTAGTTTCACTGCATAATTCTGAGCCTGTAACACATTCATGAATATTCTCACAGCATTTGTCTTTATTACATGAATCATGGCACTTTACAGAAAACTCTACACTTTGTTGCAATCTCATTGTAAAGTATGAACTCTGTAAGCAATGAGGTGAAGTTTGTAACATCTCCTCATTTTGTACAACGGAATCAGAGAACAATGCAGTGTGAAATGGCAGACTACAGGATGGACTGTGCTTAACATTTGTTTCAGTGCATGATACAGCATGGTCTTGACTGGAGGTAACTTTGAAGGATGACAAAGGTTGCCCTAAAACTGGATCATAGAGAGAATCTTCACTGATGTGAGATGACGGTGAGATGAACACATCTTTGGGACTCAGATTAGTGACGTACTGGTGGCAGTGAATGGGCGATACATCTGGGGAGATGACAAGTATTGGCTCTTCATTGTTGTGCTGATCTTGAACTGGTGACAAATTTGGTGAGCATGGTAGCATGGGACTATCTCTGTGATCCCTATCTGGCATCCTACAAGCAAATGGCTCTCTGAAGGGTTTGTCGCTTGGTAAATATGACATACGGGAGGGTGGAGTTGGTGGAGGGTGCCTGGCTAACTGTGGATCCTTGCTGGAGGTTCCTATCTCTGCACGATTGATGATGGCTCCACACCACAATAAA
>BOPN01001538.1:35000-37500 GCA_017312705.2 Penaeus japonicus
GAGGCTTGTCCCTTCATCTTCACAGCCACCCTGCCACCACTGGTCCTGAAATATTATCAGGTTTTCTCTCTACTGTAATCTTACCCATCTTAATCATTTACTTTCAGACAGCTCATGTGAAGAAAAACATTTGCAAGTTTATGTTATTTATATTTGTATGAAAGAAATTAGCTAAAGTTAATTAAAGCAAAGTTGGCTACAAACTTACCATTAACATTATTTTACCATTATTTTACATTCCTTTGTCCCAGAAAAGTCTTTGTTTAAGAAAAACAGCCTATAAACAAACCTGTGTAAATGTACAAAAGGGTTTTAAAGCTTCCTCAACAGCTTCTGGTAAGATGGGAGGAATTGACAGCTCTGTTTGGCACCAAACTGTAATGTTAAGTAAATATTTTACATAGGCATACCAAGATACATCATGCATTAATCCTTTTAAAATAAAATTCAAAAAGACTAAAAGCCTTAGTTTAGAATAGATATATCTAGAAACTTAGAAATCAAATGCATAAATGCGATGATAAATTTACCTGTATTAGTACGAGGTGTTGGTTGACTAGACACTGGGTGGACTGGGGTGCATACCATTTGCAGAAGGTTGACAGATTTATGGCTTCCAGTCCAAGGACTTGGAACCACAGAGTGATGATTAAAGAACCTGCAAGAGGGGTACGAGATAACCTTTTTATAACTTTCTCAAAATAATGTAGGAGGAAAAAAAGGAGGTGCAGGAGATACAGAAAATGAGGAAGAGAATATGAATAAGTAGATCAATGCAGTACTGTAAATATCACAAAAGAAAAAAACAATAATTACATACAGTAAAGAAAAGAGCAGACACTAACTTATCAATTGCATCTTGTGCCTGGCGTTCGTAATCAGGGTCATGCTGAGTGTCAGCTTGATTGTAGGGTGAGGTTTCAATGTTTGCAGGATGTAGAACTGCCAGCTGATCGATAGACCAATGGAAATTACTGTCTACCTTCTGACTAGGGGACACAACTTGACGAAAGAGTGATGGGCTTACAGCAGGCAGATGGAGACATTCAGCTGCCACTTCGAATGGGTTGACCAAGTGGTTGGGTTTACGATGCTGTGGTGTCATGGCTCCTCGGCAGTCACCTGTTCTGTTGTCAAAAGGGCTGAACTTTATGTGCTTGTACAAGTAAAAATAACAAAAGCCAAACAAATCTGACCTATATTAACCCACACAGGACGGGTGGTACAGCATGTGTACCGCGCATTAAAAAGCCCAGTTGCCGGGCGGCACAGTATTGTGCCGGCTATTCAATTGATTTAGGCCTAATAATTCGAACGCCCCGGCATTTGGACATTCAAGGCTAGAATTCCCCCGTCGGGAATGGGTTAAATAACTGCTGTTATCATCATAAAATATAGGTATATCTATGAAATATTGGATTCATAACAAAAAGTAGTGTATTTGTTATTTTTATCTATATTTAGGTCCAAAAATAACTATCTTAACTGAAAACTGATTCAATTTGTTTTAAGATCCCATGATGATATACCTTTCTCAGCAAATTCCATTCTCTGTCATTAGCTATGATATATGAAAGTTAACCTTCAATCAATTTCAAATTAAGATTAAGTTTGAGATTAATCCATTATGACAAAAGACATAAAGAAAGAGAAAGAGAGAGAGAGATGTGCAATTTTTTTTACCTCTTGAACCTCTCAGATGGAGTTAAAAAGATAGGTCTATCTGAAGGAGGCGGTGTTGGAGTTGACTTTGAAGGGGTGACCATTGGCCCAAAATGACTCATGCTGTTGACGTTGCTATGGCCACTCTTGTTACTGCTGGCTGAGGTGCTGGGTGTGTTCCTGCTGTGTCCTTTCTCTCCTGATGATGCTACTCCTTTTGCATTCTCCTTCTCATCACTAGCTCCTCTATCCACTTTTGTTTCCAGACTGGCTGCATCCTCACCCATGTCTTGCCTTGGGATTTGGCTTTTCTCTGTAAAACCCTCATGGGCTGGGGTTAAAAGACTGAACCTTGATTCCACTGGGTCATTCTGGCTGACCACAGAGGGGGAGGAGGTGACGACCTGATGTGTCTCCCAGATCAAAGGATATGCAAAAGGTGATGACTCTTCCTTCTCTGTCTTTTCAACACATACTGTGTTTGACCTGAAAATGATGGACAGGTTAAAACATAATCCATCCAGCTGTCTGCTGCACTTCTGCAAACTTAAGCCACTATTGTTGAATCTTCATCTCTAACATCAGTATGAATTTAGTTATTTAATTGATTTTATGTCACTGACCTAACCATAGAGTAATGAAACATTCTATAAAGATTTACTTTACTTACTTCATTTTGGAGCGGAAACCACTATGTTTTGTTTGCTTAATGAAAGGGTTAATGTTTTCTTCATTTTCTGTTTCTTCTGGAATTACACGACATCTATGGTACCTGTAAAGATGAGAATATGAAAGTGATCAGTTAAAGAAAGAAGAAAGAATGATAAAAGTGGACAAA
>BOPN01001538.1:70000-75000 GCA_017312705.2 Penaeus japonicus
CATCTCTATTTACACCCTTATGACTCAAACTGACATTGAACCCCACGCTCGAATATAGATATGAAATTCATATCCACCGCAAGTTGACAATGGAAATTCACGATGACATAAATCATGCCACTTCCTCCCTGGGTCTAAGGCGAGCGAATCCGGTTGCTTCCGGTTGACTCTTCCTTTTGAGCAACAGGTCGAAAGGGATTCTTCGTGAAGTCTGTGGGGTGATGATGGTGTGGTGGTGGTGATGTGGATGGTGATGGTTATGATGGTGATGATAGTGGTGGTGATGATGTTGATGGTGGTGGTGATGATAATGATGTGGGTGATGGTGATGACGTGGGTGGTGGTGATGCTGATGGTGATGATATAAGTGGTGTTTGTGTTAATGACGTGGGCAGTGCTTATGGTGATGATGGTGGTGGTGCTGGTGATGATGCTTCTTATGCTGATGGTGATAGTGGTGATGATGTGGATCGTGGTTATACTGTTGATGGTGATAGTTGTGTTGATGATGGCTATGGTAACTAAAGTTCCATAGTAATGTAAAAGTAATAACAGCAGACATAGAATATCAATAGCAATAACAAAGACTACCAAAGTAGTACTACTGCTATTACTACTGTATGCTAATATATATTGTATCAACAGCAACTGTTATGAAGATATTATTAAAGTGATAGTGAAAGGTAGTAACAGTAATATAAATACTAACACTATTACTACCGCTGCTACTACTACTACGAAAACAGTAATGCTTTTACTACTGCTACTGCCTCTATTGTTAATACAGTAATAGATATGATGAGTACGAAATATCAACATTAGTTATGATGATAATATTACAGTAGTAATGATAATACTATTACAATAATTGGAGTAACAACAATAGAGAAATTATAATATCGAGAGATATGTACCATTGACAAAATCCCTAAAAGTGGGATTTGTGATCGAAGGAGAATATATTAAAGAAGAAAAAAAAATCCAGTAATGATTATGATAAAGAAAATTAAAAGATTTACGATAATGCGAGAAAATGTAAATAACCCCAGCAGCTCTTCAAAGATAGATTAACATACTAATCAACAGTGACAACGATTAACATTCCTGAAAAAAAAACGAAATACAACGCTATCATGTAAGACAAAGCCATCAAAAGAACAATCTTACCTGACATCTCGGATCAACTTTTTATGCCTTCTACTTTCCCAAGCTTTTCGAGAGAGAGAGAGAGAGAGAGAGAGAGAGAGAGAGAGAGAGAGAGAGAGAGAGAGAGAGAGAGAGAAATCCTTCATATCATTTCTTTCTTCATCTCGAAGACTGATGGAAGACGAGTGTGAAGAACTCTGGGAAGTTTTGGATCGAAGGGTAACCGTATAAGGACAAAATTGAGTTGGCGTTTCTGTCATTTATTTTAGCCCCGGGGCATCTCTCTGGTTCAGCTGTGTCGACTACAATTTGCCGGTCACTTATCCCGCACCGAACAGTTGCCACGTGGTACTGAAAAAAACGAATAACCCTTTTGTCTCGATTCCTTTTTCTTTTCTTTTTTCTTTGTTACTATTTTCTTCTTGTTGTTGATATTATCTCTACGCATTCCGATCGTACTAAAGGGAAGAGGGTGAGGAGTAAGGTTATGTGATCGCCATAAAACACGAAGTGATTAAGCGTGGAGGAATTTTGTCGGAGTGATTTTTATGGGGTTTTGGTGACTGATTCCACGTCGAACCTCGCTAAGGCGGAGAGTCTCGAACCACTTAATGCCGCCTTACGAAACACACCACTCCGACCTTGTTTTCGGGAAAGGGTTAAAGAAACACAGTCCATTCGCCTGACGTTGATACTCAAGTGAAGCTTATTCATGTCGTCCTTGGAAAACTTAGAAGAAAAAATACCCTCCTTTATTCTTACAGTGACACAAAATGAACACAGTCCTATCTTCCGTTTTCTAAAATAACACACACAAAAAGACAAAAAAAAACAAAAACAAAAAAAAACGTACTCCTTTCTTCCTTTTTAAGGCAAAAGAACCCCCACTCCTTTCGCCCGCCTCCTGCCTCTCGACCATAGTAAGAAAGGTGCGTGTCCTCGTCAGAGAAGATTCCACGTCTCATGACAGCATTCCGAGAATCGCGAACACCCTTTTTTCCGACGCTGATGAGACCGAAGGGACCCGAAAAACGAGGCATTACCGACTGCGCGAAACTTGTAATCGCTTCTATTGGCCGCACAACACGAGGGTCATTTTCTTAATGGTTTATTAAATGACGAGTATTTTGAAGAGGTGGTATTCAGCCAGCGATGCGGGTTGATGGTAGGGCGGTGGACGGAAGCCGAGGGGGAGGAGGGAATGATACAGGGCGAGAAGGGAAGCAGGGAGGAGAATGAGGGAGAAGGGATGAAGAAAAGGGGAGGAGGGAGGAGAAATTGGGAGGACGGAGGAGCAAAAAAAGGGGAGAGAGGCAGGAAGGAGGGAGAAATGGGAAAGAGAGTGGAGGGAGGTAGAAAGGGGAAGGAGGGAGGGGGAGGAAAAAGAAGGGAAGAGGGAGGGGAGGCTGTGGCTAATTATCACATCTGTTCGAGGTTAAATTCACCGTGGGTCGTCGTCGGGGTTTGGTTTCATTTACTTTCGATTGATTTGACCTTCTGTTCCATATCACCGATTTTTATTTGTTTCTTCTCCATCGACTGTTTAATCATTTCAAGAGAATTCAATCATCATTCATATTCAAGAATCGCCGTAGATGCTGTGCATGTTTGGCTTTTGTGAATCTTATTGCTATTAATACTGCCATCATCCTTATCACATTCACAACCAATATCAGTATACTTATCAGTCATTAATTAATCATCGAAATGAACCGATACTCAATCAGAATTAAAAAAAAATAGATCAATAAAAAACATGATGGTCCTGATCACAAGTTGCCCCACCTGGATCAGCCTCCGAATTTGCATATCTAAGGTGCTTTACGGACCTCACAACCACTTGGCCTTGAAAGAGGGGTGGGGTTGGGGGTGGGGTGGGGGGTGGTGGAAACACTGACCGCTGTTCATTAACATTTAAACCAATCAGCCTGGAAGAAACTGCGTATCTATGTAGGGTAAATTGCTGTTGACCCATCCGTTGGTTAAATGAAGTATTTATTGTTCTCGGATTGTATTCGCGAGATAAATCTTAATTGTTTGACTTGAACTTTCGTTTTCTTTTTGTCTTTTGATTAGTATGAGATTTTGAATAGACAAAGTTTCTGTAATTTATTCAATGGTGTCTAATAGAGTGAAATATATAGGTTCCGACATTTTTAGTTGTTAGGTTTTTAGTTAACAAGTTTATGCAGAAACAAAGAGAGAGAGAGAGAGAGAGAGAGAGAGAGAGAGAGAGAGAGAGAGAGAGAGAGAGAGAGAGAGAGAGAGAGAGAGAGAGAGAGATCCTGTTCTAAATCTGAAAGGCAGAGAGTAGTAGAGCAGCAGATCGTAGACCACGTCCTCAGCCCCTGAAGACCAAAACAACAAAAGAGCGTGGCAAAGCTGTCAGAAATAAATCCTCGTAGGCATAACCTCCCTCCGACCAAAGCTAATCCAAGGACAAATGATATTGATAAACAAGGCTGAGCGGGTTGGCCCTCGAAGGCTTTGTCAGATAATCCGAATTAACTTTTTCCGCCATTTATGCCAGCCTTACTATTTCGTAATTATTAGTATCTGATTGGTAGACTAGTCTTCAATATTGCGTAAAATTATGTAGATTCGTCGATTTTTTTTTTCATAGAGATATTCTTAATTTTTTTCAGAAATTTGCAACCAGTCACTGACTTCCAGAAGGTATTTCAGTGGCACTAGTACATGTATATTTGATAAATGTAATTAACACCAATTAATTAACTAATGTGCGTTGTGAGATAGAGTCAGCTCGTGTCCATAAAATTACAAGAAAATAATTATCACACTAATGATATTTGTAGTGATTGTGCTACTATCATTAATGAAGATGGGGATGACGATAATAATGATAGATTACTAATCATGACAATAGTAATGATAATGATGGCAATGATAATATCAATAATGGTAATGATAATGATCATAATTACAATAAGAGTAACAAAAAAATAGAAAAGAAAAAGAAAAATTAGAAAAAAAAACAATAAGTACAAGAAAAAAAAAACACGAAAAAAATCAAAAGACGAAAAAAGGAAACTATAGGAAAAGGCAGAAAGAGAAAGAGAAAAAAGTGGTAAGGTCACGCTCTCCCGCGTCCGTGCAGATGTGAAGAAAAGGAGAAAATGCTTGAAGGAATTGTTAGCATAGCGGATGAGAAACAGTTAGGTGTGGACGCCATTTCGCTTTATAAATAATTCAGGGTTGAGGTATTGGGAGAGCGGAGGTGGCGAAGGAAGAATAATGAAAGAAATGATTGAATAATCAATAAGGAAAAATAATGAAGAGAGTAACGATTAAAACAAATATTTAAAAAGGTGGGAGTTAATTTTGTATTATAAGTTTTATTCTAATCACTACTTGGATTTGATTTTAGATAAAATGTATTCTATAAATACATATATTTCGATCGATCATTTTCTCAAATGTAAATTTTCCCTTAAAAGCAAACTAACTTGACGGCAACATTCTACAATCATCATGACGAAAACATGCAGCGGAATCTCTGCAATCTGTCTGAGCAAATTTTAACGTTCGTTTGATGCTCATTAACGCCGCCGTAATGTAGCGCCCGATCCGAGTTATTCCGTTGAGCAATTAGTTGCAATGGCATTCCCTTTCAAGTGATTTGCATTCTGAATAGGATTTATGACGCCGTCTCCAACTCGTCGCGGCAGATTGGAGTCTCAAATGAGGAGTTTCGTTCCGTTGCGAGTGTCATGCGACATTTTTAAGACTTTTTAATAATGGTGTCCTTGTCACATTCAGAGATGTTCTGCGCCGGCGCCGAGCGAGGAGGTATTCGCGGTGGCGGAATGCGGGCGGGGCGGCCGGGCGCACGG
>BOPN01001538.1:80000-82500 GCA_017312705.2 Penaeus japonicus
CAGTTTTATTATACCTTTGAGGGTAGTTAAGTTCGGGTTATATTTATTTGTAATTGCAAGGGCAGGTAAATGTTCAAACAAAATACATAACGGTTAGGAAATGATATTGCCTTATCTATACCTGTTTAATAGGTGGAGTATATTAGTATATTATAATATATTTTGCGTATTTGCAGGGCAGACTTTTCAATAAGAACGCATTTTTCTTCTGATTCATTTTAGCCTTTTTACCATTTTCTCTGTCAACTTGTCTCTTTCACTTTCTCTATTTCTCTCTCTCTCTCTCTCTATTTGTCTCTCTCTCTCTTTCTCTCTCTCTATCTCTCTCTCTCCCTCTCAATTCCTGGATTCCGCTTGATAGAAAAGTTTAGTCTTTCTGTCCCTCGTGAATAGATTGCCTTCGTAGTAACACTTACTCAATTTCTCGATAAAGAAAATGTTCTTGGCAATAGAAACCAAAAAAAAAAAAAAAAAAAAAATCAGTAGAATGACTCCTTACATTTACTATACCAATAGTGTGGTCAGGGTATATGTTTAGAAAAGCCAGTAGTGTTATTTTTATTATTGGCTTACGTGTTTTATCGTGTCGGCGAGTAACTTTTGTTCACGTGAGTCTAGGAATTCCTTTATGTTTATGAACACATAATGCGTGTGGTATGTGGATGGATAAAATGAAAGAAGTGTGTGTGGGGGGTTTCCAGACTTGATTCATTTTCTAGGATTCGTGATTTGAGAGAGGGAGAGGGAGGGAGGGAGGGAGAGAGAGAGAGAGAGAGAGAGAGAGAGAGAGAGAGAGAGAGAGAGAGAGAGAGAGAGATAGAGATAGATAGATAGATAGATAGATAAATAGATAGATAGATAGATAGAGAGAGAGATGGGAAGGAAATAGGGGTAGGGAGAAAGACAGAGATAGAGAGAGGGGGAAGAGGAGAGATAGAAAAGAGACAAAATCGAGAGAAAAAAAAACTCAGTCATGCAAAAAGGCAATTAGTATCTCCGGTGCAACAATTCCGCGTGTGGTCTGGTATCGACACTTCCATAGCCCTTTGTCGAGAAAAAAAATCCTGTGGTTGAACTTTTGCCTGAAAGTTTCTCCCCGCATTTCATTCCGATCGAACTTCAAAAAAGTTCCAAACATCAGAATTTGATAAGGTATAAAAAAATACACTGACGATGATAACCATAAAAAATAAACACAACAAAAAAGAAATATAAAAACAATCTAAGAAACAAACACACACGCAAAATAAACAAACCGTCAGCGAACAGAAAGAAAACTGAAAAGCAAATTTATATCAAATACATCGATGGCAGGCAGCGTGATGTTTGAGCGTGACGTTAGAAGGACAAAAGGGAACGGCGTGAGGCCTCCCCCAAGAAACCGCAGCTCAGGGTCGTAGCTACTCGTACCTCATTACATGGAAACAAAGACAGCGCGGTAGGTGTTTTTGCTGTTTTTGCTCTGATCTGGTGGTTTTCACATAAACAACTTGCGTGCGTATGTGTGTGTGTTTTTGTTTGAGGGTAAGGGTATGGGTAATTTACATGTCTGTTCTTGAAAGTCGTTGTAACATAAGGTAAGCGAGGTATTTTAACGATATAATTGATCAGTACGTGTGTAATTACGAAACGAAAAATGATAGTTGACGTTGAAGTTGAAATGAACCTAAGCTGAAGAATATCCGAGATTAGAACACCGAAAAGTGACTCAAATATTCTCCAAAACAGGACCAGTAAAAACTCCCTTACTGACCGACCGTAAAGCATCTAAAATACGTAATAAAACAAATCAACAACAACAAAAAAAAGCAATGACAATACACATAAATCCTACATTTCATAAAAGAGTATATGGAATCCATGGGGAGTTTGTGAAACTATGGATTTCACGTAAACCCAGAGTTGGGAAACTTGGCTGGCTTCGTGTAATCTCAAGGTTAGGTTAAGTTTCGAGACAGATTTGCCCTCAATTCTTACTTTATTTTAGCATCATTGTTGGTATTAGTATTGTCAATTATTACTCTGAATACTGGTATTTTTAATAGTAGTAGCTGTAGTACTATTATGATAATGATTGTTCTAATTATTGTTGTTATTGTTATTGTTGTGGTGATTATCAATATTTTTTGATTACCTGATCGATGTTTTTAACGACACAATTTAAGGCTCACGCTATCATTGTAATCCATCCACCTTAATATGAACAAGACAATGTTCATGCTAATTTCATATATTCGATGGACATACAAAAAACGCGGAATAGCTATTTTATCGAAACGTTTATTAAAATGTAATAGCTCGATATCTGTTTAGACGTGGTGATAATTCTTATATAACCAGGTTATATTACTGATTCGAAAGAAAGGATAGAGGTTAAGGGTTGTTTACATAAACTTTTTTCTTGTTTGTAGATTAAATGAAGACTATATTAAAGTTGATTCCCAAGAATATACATGTATTATGTATATGGATCCACAAGTATATGTAACAGCCACACATT
>BOPN01001538.1:95000-97500 GCA_017312705.2 Penaeus japonicus
CACTCTCTCTCTCTATGTATATATATGTGTGTGTGCGTGCGTGCGTGCGTGTGTGTGTGTGTGTGTGTGTGTGTGTGTGTTTGTGTGTATGGACATATATAAATACACATATACACACAAATCTTCCTTTTCCTCAACTACCTAAACTTCATGTTTCCTTACCTACTATCTCTCTGACTCTGCATTAACAAGCGTCAAGTTCCCATTGATAGAGGTGTTATTATATTCACAATTTTCGCTGCATAAATCAGCACAAAAAGGAACGCACATATCTCATGTATATGCATAAGCTGATGATGGTATCACATGCGAGATCTCTCATTATAATTGGGCTGAAGACGAGGGATAAGGAACTCCGTTTTTCACAGCAGCGTTGCCTCATTTACCTACCAGCCTTGTTGCAGCCTTGTTGCGGCGGCGCACTTTGCATGTTGCGGCTGGTGCTGTTGGTGTAGCTGTTCCAACACCATTATTACTTTGTTGTTATTAATAGTTATGATAGTGATAATCATACCATTGTCACTGTTATTATCATTACTGCTATTGTTATCAATATCCTTGTTGTTATTATTATTATCAATATTATTAACATTTTTTATTATCGCTATCATTAATATCATTATTATAATTATTATTATCTACCTGACTATTCTCATTACTACTACTATTACTATTACTGCTGCTGCTACTGCTACTACTGCTATTTCTACTGTTGTTGCTGCTACTACTACTATTACTACTACTACTACTTCTACTTCTACTACTACTAGTTCTTCTACTACTACTACCACCACTACCATTATTATTATTACTATTATTCTCATTATTAGTATTATCATTATTATTATTATTACTATTATTATTATTATTATTATTATTATTATTATTATTATTATCATTATTATTATTATCATTACTAAATTATCATTCAACGCTTACTACTTCCGGTATCCACATATACAACCATTATTTTCACTCAAGCTTGGTGCTCAAGCCATAATGGAGTAACGATCGTAGAACCGCAAAGAACCTCGAGACAATACACTAAGAAATATAACAAAATAATATCTTTAAAAAAACGACCTACAGTGTAAAGTTGGGATGGTGAACGACCTTGGTGAGGGTACCGTCGGAATGCTTTTTTTTTTTTTTTTTTTTTTTTTTTTTTTTTTTTTTTTTAATAAGTGTGGTTTTCTTTGTTATTTTGAGGTTTCCTTGTATTAGCGTTGTAGTTTTTTCTGTGATCTATTGTTGAGCACACGTGTCTAGAAAATTAGTTTCTTGACTATTTTTTTTTATATATTTTGCTTTTATGAAGATTCGGAATTCGTTATTGATTTTGACTGACGTCGTAAATTCATAAAAAAATAGAATATGTCCTTTGATTCTTACTAAGAGATAGTGCTTGTATTATTGAAATTCTACTGACGGATGTTCCATTTTATTATGTGATATATTATGAAAGAATGTGAAAATATGTTTTAAATATGCGTGGTAGTCTAGTGCACTTTATCTTTTAATTCAGTATACTAATATGTCTCATTTACTTGCTATGAAAAATATCCACCACTGGTGACAAAAAATACCTTATATATATATATATATAATATATATATATATATATATATATATATATATATATATATATATATATATATATATATATATATATATATATATATATATATGCATGTATGTGTATATATATATATATATATATATATATATATATATATATATATATATATATATATATATATATATATATACATATACATACACAAATATGTTTTTTAACAGAACTACATTCTTTTCACTTATATTTTCCTTGTTATTTATATACAGTTTCATTTCACCATTTACTTATCTATTGATATACTGAAGGTCATATTATATTGTATACGTATTCCATTACAAATTCTGTTATCATATCACAGCTTGTGCCTCTGTAATATAATAATATATATTCCTTGCATCATATATACAGTGGCTTCGTTCGTTAACAACTGATGTGTGGGATAAACGAGAAGTGATTGAGAGAATTCCTTGCTTTAATCAAAAGATAGATATAACAAGACTTTGATTACGATCAACTGTCTTTATTCAGACTTTGTGGAAATAAAACCAGGAACATTATCGATTCACAGAAACATCCGTATCACACAGCTGAAAGCATAAATCCAAGTGATAATTCACAAAGAAATCTCACAGAATGGATAGATTCCGATCTCAACCCCCTTCTACCCCCAACCCCCTCCCCCTCCCCCCTCCACCTCGTTCTCCTCTTCGCTAATTACTCCGTTTCGTGATAGGCCCCGGTAAGCAATGTCTATTATAGTGGGGTAATTATACGTCTGGCAGCGCTTCGGACTAGCGTGACTATTTAATTGCAGGTTATCGTACCGTCGCCCCGGATCACAGAAACCCTCCGTAACGTGGCATTTTGATATCGTGGAATTAGCGAGACCAGGTCAGCGGCGGCGGCGCCCTGGGCTGGATG
>BOPN01001538.1:115000-117500 GCA_017312705.2 Penaeus japonicus
GCCAGGGGAGGATCCAGGATACGACTCCTATGATTTACATTGCGATGTCTGGTTTCCCCATTTTGTTATGGATGCAAATAGACGCTCGGTTTTGCATGCCGATACCGATTAATGCTATTTTGTTCGCGGCAACAAGCGGCTGGGGGTTCTGCCAGAGAGCCTGGCTCCGCGGCTTCATTATCGCTTAGGGTATTAGAAGCCGCCTTTCCAGGAACCGTGCTCGGTCATGTGTACACTTGACCGGAAGGCGCCGGCCTCTTTTGTTTCCACGGGCCACTCAATCAGCGTGACGGCCCACCAGGGCTGCTCCACGAGGAGACAATCGCGGAAAATATCTCGGGTAATTACTTTTGCACACCTCGTCTGCTTCTTTACGACCACCGTGCATATATTTTAAGATAATAGAGTATTTAGAAAAATTATCTGTAACCTTTTGCCTCCCCTTTTTTCAAGGACTGACAAGGAGGCGATATTTTTAAATTGATAAAATGATGAAGTTCAAGGTAACTGGAGGCCATCGATAAAACAATTGGCTCCTGCGAAAGAGTCTTCTCATCCTTTTATCCCTTTGATATCGACGCCGCGGAGGAGCCACTTCCTGCCCCGTCCGCCCCGCCGAGTGAGCGAGAGCGTCTCACGACCTCCGTCTTGCGTGCGGGAGGACGGTATGCGAGAGGGCCACTGTACTAGAACCGATGCTAATGTCTGTCGATGCTGTGCGAGGCTAAAGCCAGTCCACGAGAGCTTGTGAGCGTAGGGAAGCCAGCGCAGCGCGACTGTGAGTGACGGTCGTCGAAGTACGAGGAGCTCCCGCCGATTCTGCGCCCCCCGCCCACCGCACTAGAAGGGCTCGCGGGAGGACGGCGGCTTGTCCTTGGCGAGTGTCATTACCTGGCCGGGTGACATTACGTGCGGCAGAGGCGCTCCAAGCCCTCGGGCCCTTCGCCGCCGCTCCCTTCAACCGACCGCTCGCCTCAGACGGACGCGACGGATTCCGACAGACGCGGTAGTTACAGGGACTTGCGCTTGCGAAGGCAGAGCAGTCCGCAGCTGCCTCCTTGTCATTGGATTATCGTAATATTATAGGTGATTGGATGCCTCGCGTTTTTAGCACATTATGTCGTTTTTAAAATGTCTTCAGATAAAATTTTGGTTTTGGGGGGAAGAGATGGTAGGTTGGGTAGGTCGCCGAAGGTTTAACTATTACGATTTGCTGTTTGTCTTTGAGTGTTTTTCGCGCGGTGAAAGCACTACATGTGGATGATCTCGATTAAAAAAAAATCAATTCGTGAGAATCTGGAATCTGAAACATACTCTTTTAACGAATTCAATTCATTTCCAAATTCTTACTATATCTAAAGTATACTTTTGTTATGCGACTCTATGAATTTCCCGATTACAACAGCACAATTATATACAGTAAACAAAAACATAGGAGCATGCAAAAAAGGCCAAGAAAACGACATAATAAACCGACATAAAACACGTGAGTTTGCTCGTCTTCGCATGAGAGCCAAAACATTCCGTTTAAAAAAAGTGTTTATTTCACCTCCCGAGATATATTGTAGCTAAGTTGATATAGACTTATGTGTTCATTTAATTGGTTTTTGTTTTGAGATACACACGCCCGTATATATTTTTCTGTATATGTGTACAGAATAGCTAGGTTGAGAGATAGATAGCAGCCGCATATACATATACACAACCAGAGACACACAAGAATAAAATAAAATAAATAAAAATGAAAGTAAAAATGTATCTATCTATCTATATTCATATACTTATATCTACATCTATCTATTTATCTTTATATATATATGTATATATATATATATATATATATATATATATATATATATATATATATATATATATATATATATATATATATATATATATATATATATATATATATATATATATATATATATATATGGAGAAAATGTGAGAGAGAGAGAGAGAGAGAGAGAGAGAGAGAGAGAGAGAGAGAGAGAGAGAGAGAGAGAGAGAGAGAGAGAGAGAGAGAGAGAGAGAGAGAGAGAAGAAGTGAAACAAAAAATTAACATATATCGAAAACCTTTCCTGGAAAATAGGGTATAATACAAGCATAGCTTTAATGGGAATTATGGAAAATGATGATGGCCTTGCAATAATACGACTACTATTGATAATGATGATATAGATGATGTGGTGGGGATGATGATGATGGACATGGTCATAATGATGATGATAATATAATAATAAAACAACTACAATGATAATTAAAACAATAATAGTTATTATCATTGCCATAATCATCCTCATTACAATAGTCACAATGGAAAGTAAACAGAAAAGCTCAAAATAACTATTGTCTAAGAAACGTGTCTCTTTCCATAAACAAATTTCGAGACCCAGGCCAAGAAAGACTGATAAAGCGGACAGTCTGAGTGACAGGATCCCACAGTCACTGCCGACATATTGAAGGCGTGGTCTCGGAGGTCCGGCACATGACGTCACG
>BOPN01001538.1:132500-135000 GCA_017312705.2 Penaeus japonicus
GAAAGAAGGAAAGAAAGAAAGGAAAAAAAGAAAAAAAGAGCTGACGGATTATCTCGACGCTTTTAGGGCAGGTTGACCGTGGCCCGGGGTTCAATTGAGCGGATTGTGGTGATGAGCTGGATCGACATAAAGCTTTAGCATCCAATTAAAAGAGTTATCGATGGTGCTAAGTGTGATAGATCTGCTAAGAAAATAATTTTCTCGTAATATACTGAAGTATTCTGAAAGTAGATTCTTTTTTGGGGGGGGCTTTAGCGGAGGTTATTGTTGTCTCTGTCCAGTAGATTATATTTTTTCGCGTTTGTCGTTTATTACCAACATTATGCAGATAGTTATTGACAGAGTCTTTTTTTCTTCTCCATGAATTGCCGGAGGGCCAGGGATCAATGGATTAAATTTTGGTAGTGATCCGAAGGATGCTTGCAAGCCCTCGTTGAAAATGGGTTTGCTACCTGCAGGGAAAACGTTTTCTTATCAAATTTTGTGGTATTTCCAAATTGGACTTTTTACTCATCTCTCTTTTCCTCATTATAAGCGCACAGGGATTTTTGGGCGTTAGCAGAGATTTGGCACTCTGGTTATCCTTATTATCATCATCTTTGTTATTATCATTATGATTTTTTATCCTGATTATTGACATTACCTTGAGTCTTATCATCATCACCACTAACAGTAAACCATTTCATCATTGTCATTATCATCAATAGTATCATCATTATCATCATCAGTTTCATTGTAATCATCATTGTTATGAATCTTTGCGTTACAGAATATAGAAATATAATACAATGGTTTGTGAGTGACAACTATGTTAATTTCCGTTATCATGTTTTATACAGAAACCCTCCTCTCTCTGTGCTAAGTGTTAAAAACGAAATGAAACAATTTTTTATTTCTGTAAATACTAAAATATTTGACGATTAATCTTTTTAGAGCCTTTATAATCATAATCTCACGTGATTAGTAGGTGTTATTGCTAAGAGAAAGTTGCAAAGTTTGACAATCTTGAATGCTGTGTTACCGGAAAACCTGACCTTTAAACGGTTGGCTGTGTACGATAATTCAAATTCTGGTGGACAGAAATAGCATTCACAATCATTTATTTAATTTTTATTAAAGAATTTTGTCATTCTTATTTGAATTTTTAAGTATGTTCGAAAGACTGCCAGTGGGCAATGAGGGTGAAGTTAACCACATGGCAGAGGTTAGTATTATTTCTTTCGTGTTAATTGGCTAAAATTTGTAGATATGAAAGGACAAAGAAAGAGTTTATTGTGCCAGTTGACTAAGAGTTCTAAATATACATACATACATACATACATAATTACATGTGTTTATATAAGCACACACATACACACATGCACACACATACACACATACAAACACACGCATACACATATACAAACACACACACATACAAACACACACACATACAAACATACGCACAAACACACACGCACACACACACACACATACACACACACGCGCGCGACACACACACACACACATACAAACATGTATATATATATATATATATATATATATATATATATATATATATATATATATATATATATATATACTGTATATATATATATAGTGACACATACACACACCTGCATACATAATATTGTTAAAGTTATAGCATGAATATACAAGACTAAAATACACATTCTACATTTACACATCTTAATAGAGTCGATGATTATGTTCATTATAGCAGGTTCTGTTGATTTGATATTGACAGTAATGGCCGTTATGACAAGATCAGTAGGAATAACAATAATGATAATGATACTGATTGTGAGAAAGATAGTAATGGTAATGATGATGATAATAATTAAAGTGATGATAATAAGAAAATAGATGACAATGATGATAATAATGATGATGATAATAATAGGATAATAACGATAATGATAAGAACAGGAATAATAGTTATGATAGTAAGAGTAATAATGATGGTAATTATGATGATGATAATGACACTGATAATCATAATAATAACGATAATGATGATAGTAATGAAAACATGATAATGTTTTAGTAATTAGTAATGAGAATGATGATAATAATGATAAGGATAATAGTAATAATAGTAGGAGTAATAGTGATCCAATAACAGTAAAGATAATAATTATAACAATCAGGAAAACAACAACAGCCACATTAACAATAATATTGATAGCTGTAGCCGCATTAGTAGTAATTGTATTAAAAATGATAAAAGTGGTAATGATAGTGATGATGATTGATGGTGATGAGGATGATGATAATGATGACGATGATGATAGTAATGACAATGATAATAGTAATAACAGTAGCAATAATAGTAATGATAATAATAGTGCTGCTGATGCTGATGATAACAAAGATAATAAAGATGATGATAATAATGGTGACGATAACGATAAAATGATGATAATAATAATGATAATGATAATTGTAATGATGACAATAGTGATAATAAAGTTAATGATAATAAAGATAATGATAACAA
>BOPN01001538.1:160000-162500 GCA_017312705.2 Penaeus japonicus
TCTGAAAACTAGATGGAGACCAATGAGGCTTCTTCATGATCGCCACGTCGCCCCTGGAGTTACTTCACTGACGGGTTAGTACACTTCGAGTTCTCCTTCAGGTGGCAAGACAGGACTGGAAAAACACGCGCTCCTCGATGTAAGCCTATATAATACAAACCGGTGTGTGTGTGTGTGTGTGTGTGTGTGTGTGTGTGTGTGTGTGTGTGTGTGTGTGTGTGTGTGTGTGTGTGTGTGTGTGTGTGTGTGTGTGTGTGTGTGTGTGTGTGTGTGTGTGTGTGTGTTTTTAACGCCAGCCTATCTTGCCACGGTTTATGTGCGATGTGTGATTCTACGAAATCTTGTGCGGCACTCGTCTGCCTAGCCGGGGCTTAGGAAGTTCGAGCATGTGTTTGGGGGGAGGTAATCAATATGACTTGCCGGAGACCTGTTAATGTAGGCACTGTCCCTGTCCGCCTTGGTGTGGCTGGGACCCTCGGCGAAACCTCCTCGTGTTATGCTTGGAAATGGTGGGGCGTGTGGGAGTTTGGTTGCTATGGTTACGTTGCTGCGCCAACTGCGTCTTGTTCAGTGGATATATATGTCTATTCATACATACATACATACATACATGCATACGTACATGCATATATATATATATATATATATATATATATATATACATATACATAAATATATATATATATATTTATGTATGTATATGTATATATATAAATGTATACATATACATATATATATATATATATGTATATATATATATATACATATATATATATATATTATATATATGATATTTTTAATTATGTATGTATATGTATATAAATATATATATACCTGTATATATATATATATGTATATATATATATATATATATATATATATATATATATATATATATATATGTATATGTGATATATATATATATATATATATATATATATGTATGTATATATGTATGTATGTATATATGTATGTATGTATGTATGAATGTATATATGTATGTATGTATGTATGTATGTATGTATATATGTATATATGTATGTATGTATGTATGTTTACGTAGCTGTCCCTCCATTTCCTCGTCTTTCTTTCCCATCCCTTCCCCGGATTCAATCTCTTTCTCTTTCTTCTTCTATCTCTCTCCCACTTTGCCAGTTCTCTTCCCTCCGTCCTTCACATTTCAGTTTCATGATAAATGCATCTAACTTTTGAAAAATAACAAAGAAACTGATAAAACAGATTGAGCAGATGTGCACAATATATTGCCCGAGTTTTAACGGGTGTTTTTAATTCGAATATAACAATTAGTGAAAAAAAAATGAATCTGGAAATGGTTAGGTTTTTTAATGACCGATTATGGTGTACCATCATTATTATTGTTATTATTATCATTTTTATTGGTATCATTATTATTATTATTATTGACATTATTATTATTGTTATTATTATTATCATTACTATTGATATTATTATCATTGTTATTATTATTAACATTATTATCATTATTATTATTTATATTGTTATCCTCATCATCATCATCATCATCATCGTCATCATCATCATCCTCATCCTCATCATCATCATTATCGTTATTACTATCGTTATTTTCATTATTATGATTATTGTTATTATTGTTGTTTTTTCTTGTTATCAATATAATTGTTGTTGCTCTTTTTATTATTCTATTGTAATGTTTATGATCATTACTGCTATAATGATTATTCCCTTGTTACCATAGATATAGGATTTATATATTATATTCCAACGGATACATATATCTGTTATGCTTCCCTGTTATGTTTCTGCCAGTGTTGACGAGTAGGTGTGATGCTATTATGTAAGTGACGTGAGTATGTGAAGCATGATATGAAAAGTGGAACTGAAATTAGGTGTTTTGAAGGAAAAAAGAAGTTTAGATAACATACCAGATGAGGGTAGGTAAGTTGAAATAAACGGCGAAGGGGGATAGGGAGGGAAGGGGGTGGGGAAGGGTGATAGGGGAAGGGAATGGGATGAATAGGTCTTTGGAAGTGACAAAGACGGTTAGCAAGAGGAGAAAAAGAGGGTGAAAGAAGAGGGTAAATAGGGTGAGGACGGAAGCAGTGTCTGAATGAGGGAGAGAGAGGGGAGAGATAGAAGAGGAAGAGGGCGAGTGAGAGTGAGAGTGAAAGTGAGGAAGGGGGTGTGTGAGAAAGTGAAAGGTTAAGGGCGTGAGTGAGAGTGAGATTGGGAGTGAAAGTAAGAGTGAGAATGTGAGTGAAGTAAGAGTGAGAGTGGGAATGGTAATGGGAATGAGAGTAATGAGAATAAGAGAGGGTGAAAGTGAGAGACAGTGAGCATGAGAGAAGAGAGAGACGCATTTTATGCATACGATTGCACAGGCACGTTTATATTTTGTATGCATGATATTCATTGTACTTTTTAAATTTTGAAATAATCTTAATGATTTTGTCATAAGCGTATGTTGTAGATGTTTGCTGTCAACAGATTATTCGCGTTC
>BOPN01001538.1:167500-172500 GCA_017312705.2 Penaeus japonicus
GGACAAGGAAGCGAAGGATAAGAGGGGCACGCGAATGGGGAAGGGGAATGTTGTGAGGGGACAGGGCTCAGCGGGATGAGGAAGGATGAGGTGTGAGGTGGATGGATGCCGACTGGATTTTGCCGGATCGATGGAGTGACTGGCGCGCTTTCGCTGTTTACCCCACCGGGTCACCTAGGACGTGGCGGCATGCATGTATGCTTGGTTGAGTGTTGATATATATATATATATATATATATATATATATATATATATATATATATATATATATATATATATATATATATATATATATATATATATATATATATATATATATATATATATATATATATATATATACATATAATATATATATATATATATATACATATATATACATATATATATATTTTGTATATATATATTTATCATATACTCATACATATACATATACATACATACAAACACACACACACAACTACAACTACTACGGAAACATGCAATTACGACCCCCCAACCCAAACCCCAGTACCCCAGCATCTCTCCCCTCCACCCGGTCCCTGCCCTCTTCCCTTAGCCCCCCCCCCCCTCTCGGAATCCTCCTCGCCGAAGTCCCGTCATGACTTACCCTCACTAAGCCCATGACTCAGCATAACTGCTTCCCCGTTCGCATTCTCTCTCGGTTTGCGTCTCCTTCGCGAAGCCTAGAGATTACACCCTGAAACGTTTTCCCACTCGTAGATATATTGATCTCCCTTGTTTATTTATCTCTCTCGATCTGTTTGATATCGTTGTGTATTTGTTTATTTATTATTTCATTGATCTGTTTCGGATTCTCACCTTCTCAAGATCGGATGGTGTTCCGTGAAGCATCCGATCTTATCTCGTGGTTATTTATGCATTCGATTTTGTTTTTGTTTGTCCTTCACCTAGACTTCTTATCACTTATTAGCCGTTCTCGGAAAGTTTCTCTTTTTCGCATTTTGTACTGAATGATTTTATCTATCCCATTATCTGTTATTTTTGCATCTGTTTGTTCTCCTTCGCTTCAATTTTACGTTTTCGTTCATTTAATTATTCATTTTGTTTTAAAATATATTTTATTTTTGCATCTGTTTGTTCTCCATCGCTCCAATTTCAAGTTTTCGTTCATTCACTTCTTCATTAAAAAATTATATATCTTCATTGCGTTTCTTAAACTCAGTTAATACTTTGCTCTGTTCCATCCCTTGACTTTTTTTTTTTATTGTTTCGTTCATTCATGTTTCAAGGCGCTTTTTTCTACTTCATGTTACACTTCACATATGTTGACGGTATCCTCTTTCACATCTCTTGGCATTTTTTACGTCTCTCTTCATTCACATCTCTCAACGGGGCTCTATGTGTTCGTAGTATAACTTTGGTCTCTACGTTCCGCACTTCCACTTTACTCTTCGTTATTGTACGTTATTGCTCATTCACATCGCTTAGCAGAACGTTATTTGATTCCTCCGTTTATTCACACAGAGAGTCATTTTACGCCTTCGTTTATTTTCAAAGCTTCCTTCCTCATACGTCTTCTCCCAAACACGTCTATTGACCTGCACTTGCGTCTCATATCCCTCTATATCACTTTACTTGGTAACAAATACACGGAGTAACGCGTGAAAACATGACACGAAACAGCCAAAGAACTCCAAAAAAAGACATGACGTTTAGAGTTATGTTCTTCCCGGCATGTAGGATACATTTCACTCATATTTATTGTTCATTACGGTTGTTTATCACTACGCAAGGCATTCTGGGAACGCCATCTGGTAGTCAGATAACACGCAAACTAATGATAATGTTTGATATTTCTCTGTACTGATGAAAGGTTACATATACACAGAAGAGGGACGAAGGTCAAGGCGAGGCGGTTCATGTTGAGATACACTCTGGATCGCGTATTAAATACCAGCTCTGTGGTAACTTGGGAAGACCGTGGGAACACAACCGGGGCTACAGTAGTCCAGACATGTCAAACAAACATTCATCTTGACATGAATAAATATACGGACGTATGCAAAGTACTTAGGATACTTACAAATTACTTGTGTGTGCAAGTCCCTACGACACACCCCTACATAGACTCACAAATGTGCTTGTTGTATTTTCACACACACTCTCGCAGGAGAAGGAGTGCACGCGCACACACACACACGCGCACACACACACACACACACACACACACACACACACACACACACACACACACACACACACACACACACACACACACACACACACACACACACACACATGAGGATGTTTGGATTAGAGAGAGAGAGAGAAAGAGAGAGAGAGAGAGAGAGAGAGAGAGAGAGAGAGAGAGAGAGAGAGAGAGAGAGAGAGAGAGCGAGAGCGAGAGCGAGAGCGAGAGCGAGCGAGAGAGAGAGAGAGTGGCAGGCAGTCCCATATCCACAGCATTATCACTTTATCTGTAGGAGTTCCCTGCCACTGCCAGATGACGGCTGGCAAATACCAGTCTATAGTCACGAAGTTCCCACGTCAAGCAAACGCTTACAAAAGTCAAATCAATCCCAAAGTAAGCAAACGCTTGTCGAGAGTCTAGCTACAATCGGAGTATATTTGAACTGGCGCTTTATTTTTCCGCTTTCGAATCTAGACCCTAAACCCCCGCGGCGCCAAGGCCGATAAACAGACAGTTCTGCTCTTGTGGCGATTAATCACGAAAACCAACGATCGATTCATCACCAGAGTCGTCGTCGATGAAAGCTGGATTGCGATGCAGTGAAGTTTCTCTCTCCGTCGGTGTATGCGTGTCGTTCCCTGATACCTAGAGGAACTGATAACGTTATCTCAGGGCTGAGGTAAGTTGCGCGCCACGCGGCAGTCGGTGGCTCAGTGTTGTAGCGAGCGCGCATGTCAGCAATCTGGGAATAATATTTAGAATCAGATTTCGAAGGCTGCAATACAGTCTGTGCTACTTGCAACATATACGTTTCCTGGGAGAACGCCATAAGAATAAGGGGTCCTATATCTCTCTATCATCACTGATTATTGGTTATTTATGTTTCTGCTGTGATTCAAGAATCGTCTGCAGCATCAGTGCCATCCTATTAGTCTCAGCAAGGTCCCTGGAAACTCCCTATCGGTGCCCCTTTAGCAACGGTAAGTGTCCCTGGTGCAGTTACTTGCCTAACAGCGAATCTTGACGACTGCTCGGTTCAATCGAAATACATTTGTTTTTTCTATGTGCCATCACTCTCGGATTTGAAGACGGGAATGTACGGATGTCCAATATGCGTATGCAGTTTGGTTAATAGTTATCCTCACCGAGGTATTTGGCCTCATTGTCCGTCAGGTATTATGTACAGAATATAAGGAGTATCAGGAAATGGGTATCCGCAAAAACAAATCAGAATCCTCGAATGAAAGTACAACAAGACTACAACCGAAGCGAGCTTATTCGTCATGAAGGCCTATTGTTATCTAATTTGCCTCGAGATATCGTGGTGGCGTATCGCTGACGATTAGTTGTGGCAATATAAGCATGTTAGATAAACGAATGGATTCCTATCCGTCAGGCTGGTACAGTGGTAGCGCGCCAGCCTCGAATCCCCATGGTCAGCATGTCGAGCCCCGTCCAAGCTCGTGAGTTTCGACTGTCGCCTGGTGGTTGCTTTTGTGGCTAGGCACTACGGTAGTTAAGCGCCAAACTCAGGTCGAGTCAACACTCGGCACGCTACGTAATCACTTGTCTCAATAAACTCGTCAAAGTCAAAAGTCACGAGTCAGCACTCGCTGACACAGACCGGGCTCGCCATAGCCCGGGCGTAGCATCTGCTCCGTATATATGGCTTATTCTTAATTATATAATTTTCAGATGATGATGGCGATATTATATGCAAAGGTAACAATAAAGGCCAGTCGGTGAAAAAGACCATACGATGATTCAGAACGTGCGTCAACGCGTTTCGGCAAATCCTGTGAGATCACTGTTTTGATCTCTCTCCTCTAACAGCTAACTCTAAGCACCAACAGTCTCTAAACAAACAAATCGAAGTTCCCGGATGTACCCCCAAACCATAATCACAAAATCAATGCAAAACTCCCTCGGTCGATCTCATCCGTAGCTCTCGCTGTCTGCGCCAGCTTGTCTTGTACTGAACATGTCTTCTTTAAGTCGGAACAAGTTTGATGTTGGGATTATTTTTAGTTTAAGGGAAATATTTATTTTTTTCATGATCAAATCTTTGTTTCGTTTTTAAATAGTATTTCATAGTAATTTATATAGTATTTTTAAATAGTATTTAGCGCTACTATTTAGTCTAGCAATGTCGAAGAAAGGTTTACGAGAACTGTGAGCTAAATGAGTACGGTGATTTTGTGTAGTTGGTTGCCTAGTCATCTCTTTTTGGACTCTAAGGACGAAAACATGATTGATGTCATGTCAAGGGAAAATCATTACAATTATTGTTATTGTAACACTTACGAATGTGATTAATTAAACAGTGATGGTGGTAATTATGTAACGAACAGCAATCTTTCTATCTATCTGTTCGTAGATATATATACACTTATATGTATATCCCATATATGTGTGTGTGTGTGTGTGTGTGTGTGTGTGTGTGTGTGTGTGTGTGTGTGTGTGTGTGTGTGTGTGTGTGTGTGTGTGTGTGTGTGGACACGTGTGCGTGTTTATGTATATATATGTATATATATATATATATATATATATGTAAGTACCCAATATCCCGCCTTCCTCCCTCGCCCCAATCGTTACTGTTAGTGTTAATTGTTTACCTATTGTTTCATATGATGACAACATAATCCTACCTCGTACTTGTGGACACCATGCACGATGCAATATAGGCCCCGAGATATGTTTGATACAAGAAGAAAGTCAACAAAGAAAAGCACACTAAACCAAACCACATAACCTAGCCAAGAGAATGAAGCGTCGCAGTTACCGTGCTAAAAGAGCGTCGAGGAATTGTGTTGCCCGGCGTAGCAGCCGCCAAGGACTTGCTTAG
>BOPN01001538.1:175000-177500 GCA_017312705.2 Penaeus japonicus
GGGAGGAAGAAATTGGAGGGAAGGGATAGAATTACGATGATGTATAGGAATAACAAAGAAAGCTAAATGAAGATGAATAAATAGAACGCGAAAAATGAGAAAGAAAGAGAGAAAGAGAGAGAGAAAAAAACAGGGGGAGGAATAATCCAGAAAACAAACAACCAAACTGAAAGAAAAATAAGCAGATAGATAAAAAGCGAGAGGAGATGAAGAGAAGGAAGAGGGCGCAGAGGAGGAGGAGGAGGAGGCCAGAGAGGAGGGAGGAGGGAGGAAGGTCCAGATCAATACTCAACTCGGGCAACTGTTAGAGCTCGTACAGATAGTGCGATAGTAATGGCGACCCTTCAGATACGATGGTGATGCGGGATGGTGTTTCAAGGAGGGATTGTCAGGCCCTGGGTGGTGATGCAGTGATGAGTATAGTGATAGAGGGTGATGATGATGCTTTTGGTGTGATGGCGGCAGTGATGAGTGATAACAGGGAGTGAGGATGATAATCAGGATTAGAGATGTAGATAAAGCTAGATAGATAGTGTGTAGAATTCTAATTTTGTACGCTTTGTCAATATAGGACGATAGCAACCAATAACAAGTGATTGATAAGGATTCATAGATCGAGCAAAAACTATAAGATAAAAGGAACAAACAAGGAAGCATTCAGCAGAGAAAATGAATAAACAATAGCTTGGAAACAACGCCAAACAGTTTCCAAGCCACCAGTTGAACAATGGAACACAGACCTAGGCATTAAGACACGCGGCGAAGAAGTCGAGGAGAAAGGCTGCAACTACTACAGGACTCAGAGGCAGTGGTGTCCTCAGGCGTCCAAGGGGAGATGTAAAGACGCATATTAGCAGATGAATCGAGAAATAGCAAATAATGATAATAATTATAATGATAATGATAGTAATAATATCTAGATGTATTGTCCTAGCGATAACAGTGCTAAGCATGCTTTCGGTATCCAAGGGCAGAGGGAAGCAGAGGTTCCATCACAGTCGCATCCATAGCCACTAGTTCCGTGACACCAAGGGGCGCCGAACAAAGATTGACCCTGCTACTGTGAGGCAGTTACAACTCCGGGAACAATGAGGTGGAGACGCGGGCCAGACACACAAAGGCAGAGACATTGGCGTGTTATCAGGCTGATGAACGGAGGCATCGGGCCGCACTGAAGGGCAGACACGCAGAGAAGTACCTTGGCAGAGGAACACGCCTTGGGACAATGAGGCAGACACACCCGAGGTCGTTATTCGAGCCGTTAGGAGTTGGCGAACAAGCCATTTTGGAGGCGGGAGAGATCGGGACTCCCGCTCGAGTGGAGGAACGAATGGATAATTAAGGCCGAATGCTTGGGCTGTTCAGTTGGCGACGGCGATATGCTGACTAGGTATGGTGGCGGGACATCCGGTATGGTGACTCGATAGCTAGTCGGGTTGGTAGATTGCCCATGAATTGGGTAAATTGACCGTTATGGAAAACATTGGATATCGATAGGCCTAGCGGGGTATTTTTTTTCTTTTTTTATTGGGCTATTCGCTCCGTATTTGAAACTGTCTTCAGCAGTCTTGATAAAACGCCTAACCAGCACAACACGTCCGCAACATGAAAAAAAAAGGACTTAATATTATCCATATCCTTGTCCATAATAACTTCACTCAACGACTTCGCTTTCCCTCCGTCGATAACAATATTTTCAATAGTTTTATCATTCGTCTTTGGTGCTTTTTTCTTATGGCGACAATACTCGACGTGAATTGTGACTTTTGCGTACTCGAAGTCGAGGCCGCCGCCGAAAGGGCCCCTGAAAGGCAGTGGGTCTCGGCGTCATGGACAGAGGTAGTCGCCCCAAGTGCCGCTGATAGAAGGGCGCTCAGAATGGCAAATGGAGGTCAAGCAAGAGTATATAAGGGAGCTCGAAGGGGCGGTTAGAGTGTCGGAAGGGCTGTTAAGGGGAGTGGAAGGACCGAGGCACTCAGACTCCCACGCTGTATCGATCTGGAGCGGTTCATCCCAGCTCTTTGCACACCGCCATCGCCGCTCGTGCTCTCTCTCTCCCACCCCCTTTCTCTCTCTCTCTATCTCTCTCTATCTCTCTCTCCCTCCCTCCCTCCCCCCCTCTCTCTTTCTTTCTTTCTCTCTCTCTCTCTCTCTGTCTCTCTCTCTATCTCTATCTCTATCTCTATCTCTATCTCTCTCTCTCTCTCTCTCTCTAGGAGAGAGAGAGAGAGAGAGAGAGAGAGAGAGAGAGAGAGAGAGAGAGAGAGAGAGAGAGAGAGAGAGAGAGAGAGAGAGAGAGAGAGAGAGTGAGAGAAAGCAGCCAATATTAGTCACCATGACATAAAACACTAACTAAGAAGACAAGACGATCCTCACACACAGTGTTGCCAGAAACTGATGACGTCATGAGTTCCCTGATGTGGTTTTCCGATTTGTTGCTGTTGTTGTTGTTGTTCTCTCTCTGTTTGTCTTTCTCTCTCTCTCTATCTATCTATCTCTA
>BOPN01001538.1:185000-187500 GCA_017312705.2 Penaeus japonicus
AGAGAGAGAGAGAGAGAGAGAGAGAGAGAGAGAGAGAGAGAGAGAGAGAGAGAGAGAGAGAGAGAGAGAGAGAGAGAGAGAGAGAGAGAGAGAGAGAGAAAGTGAGAGTGAGAGTAATTGTGAGTGTGAGTGTTAGTATGATAATGATTATGTGTGAGTATGAATGCGAGTGCGAGTGTGAGTGAGTGAGTGTATGTGTGTGTGTGTGAGAGAGAGAGAAAGAGAGAGAGAGAGAGAGAGAGAGAGAGAGAGAGAGAGAGAGAGAGAGAGAGAGAGAGAGAGAGAGAGAGAGAGAGCGAGCGAGCTAGCCCGACCGATCTTCTTGAAGTCCCAGGAGACAAAAGTTCGTTACATAAAGAAGCACACGTAAGACGATCAAAGGACAATGATACACCAAAATGACTTTATGGGCGAAAATTTCCCTTAACAAAGTCAGCGTTTCCACCCTGACGCTTAACACTTTGCTCCCCCGAGAACTGCTGTGAATGACCGCCTGTGACAAGAAATTGATTCTTTCTGGAGGTGACGGAATGCGCGGTAAAAGGGCGACGGTGTGACGCTGAGTGTGACGGAGAAGGATGGCCTACGGTGACGGAGAGGGATGGATTAGAGTGAAGGAGGGATGGAGAGAGGCTTTAAGAGGAGTCGCTAAGGGTGTAGGGTGACGGCAAACGGGGATTTAAAGGGATAGGGTGTTGTAGGGGATGGGGAAAAGGATAGAAGGATAGGAAATAGTGCAGGGTGAAGGAAAGCGAATATTTTAGAAGGACGGCAATGGGTGTTAGGGTGACGGGTGACGGATGGATAAAGGCGTAAGGCGTAAGGGTGAAGGAATGGGACTGTGAAGGGAAACGGGAAAGGGTATCGTAGAGTGCAGAAGACTGTAGAGGAACGGAAAAGGATGTGTTCGACTAACAGACAAGAATGTCGCACAATGAGTGACAGGAAAGAGTTGCGTAGGATGTAGAGTGTAGAGAGACACAATGATACACAGAATTATGAAAGCGGTGTAGAATAGCATAAAGAATGTCATATGAGCAAGAAATCAAGAGTGCTATACACTGAAAACAAAAGGTAATGGAAGAGAACATACACAAAATAAAAAGATCGTAGAAAGTTTTACAGCGAAGAAATTCAATCTGTACAAGCTTGAGTAAATACATTTAAAAGATAATAAAAGAGTTCTAGATCATGTGATGATGACGTTCAAATCCGAAGCCGGACGCATTGCCTCTGTGAGCTGAATGAACCTGCCATGATGGTGGTCGTGGCTTGGGGAGGGGAGAGAGGGAGGGGGGGATCGTCTGTCAATTGTAATTTGGATGTTCCAGGATATTCTGTTTCGTGTTTTCTTTTCTGTTGATTGGCTGCTGCACGCCTTTTGCTACGTCCTTGTAGACTATAGATACGGATACACACTTAGACGTACCCCCCCCCCCCCCCACTCACACACGTCTATCTGCCGGTGGCCGGATACTAAAGTCAGCAATGGGCGAAATTCAGCAATGCTCTGTTAAGTCTCGTGGCGCTGCAAAAGAAGGCGCAACTGGAACTGGTGGCGACATTGGGTGACAACGCTCTTGCAGCAGCAGCATTAAAAAAAAAAAAAAAAAAAAAAAAAAAAAAAAAAAAAAAAAGTGGGCTTCTCTATTCCAAGCTGGCCGAGAGAGCAATGAGGATGATCCACACACTGGCCGGCCATCAACTGCAGGAATGAGGAAAAAGTTGACTCTGGGAAAAAATGTATTAGAAGATAGACGTGTGTGTGTCAGACGTATTGCTGCTGAAGTGAGTTTATCTGCAAGGTCCATTGAAATCGTCCTCCTTGATTGCCTCAACATGTCCAAGGTGTTAACTGCGCGGGTCTTCCGTTTGCTGACCCCAAGCAGAAATGTGTTCCCAAGAAGACGTCATGCGACCCTGAGGACTTCTTGGACCTTCTTGCTACCTAAGATGAACCTTGGGTCCCTCACTTCAATCAGGAAAGCAAGGCCAAGTCCTACCAGTAGAAGCATTTAGACTTACTAACAAGTGAAAGGTCGCGAAACCAGCTGGCAAGGTCATAGTGACTGACTTCTGGGTTTCCTCTGGAATCCTGTTGATGGACTTTCTCCAGCAGGGTCGCACAGTCAATGATGATTATTATGCCTCTCTTTTGGAGGAACTCCGGGCTGCCATCATCCAGAAGAGGTGAGGGAAAATGGCGAAAGATATGCACCTGCTACAAGACATTGCACCTACTCACAGAAGCAGAGTGGCCACCAGCACGAAAACAATCACGAGTTGTTGCCGCATCCTCCGTGTTCTCCGGATCTCTCACTATCAGACTACCATCTGTTTCCACACATGAAGAAAAGCCTCCATGTTCGCGTATTTCGTGAAACGATGAGCCAAGGGAGCTGCCGTGGAGGCTTTGGAGGGGTTTTCAAGACTAGAGAGGGCCTGGAAGTTCGAGAGAGACGTTATGGTAAATGTGTGTGTGAATGGAGAGTATGTCAAA
>BOPN01001538.1:202500-207500 GCA_017312705.2 Penaeus japonicus
AGGAGGTATCTTAACTTCATCGGTGACGCATGCATAGAATCTGGCGACTAAGTTTTCCTATTTTGGTGTCAGAAAACCCTAACTCTACCGCTGCATGCTCATTTTTTTGCAGTATGCCGCGAGATGGCGTGCAGTTGCTATATCAGTCAGTTTTGATCTTTGATCAGTCAACGAATGTCATCAAGTGAGAGATCAGCCATGTGCTAAAGAATCATAGATTTTATGCCTCTAAAGCGAGCCTCTTAGACAATGCTTCTGCCGGCCTATGCCTAGTGCCGCATGTTGCCATTTTAGCATTCCAATATACTTTTAGCCAAACCTGAAAAGAAAATCTTGTTAAGGGAAAAATGGTATCTGCATGATATATTTTAAGTGGTGATGAGCCTATCTATTTATCCATATAACTATCTATCCATATATCTATATATCTATCTATATCAATATCTATCTATATATATACATACATACATATATATATATATATATATATATATATATATATATATATATATATATATATATACGCACATGCACGCGCCGGGGCACGCACTGCCATTCGCAAATAGATCAAAGAAAAGTGCAGATTCTCATTATACGGCATCACAATCCCTGATTTATCTGGTCCTGACATATGCAGTCTTCACAAGCGCCCTCCTACTCCCCCCTCCCCTCCCCTCCCTCTCCCCTCAACTCCCCTCCCTTCCTCTCCCATTCCCTCCCCTCCCCTCCCTCTTTCTTTCCCCTCCCCTCCCTCCCTCTCCCCTCAACTCCCCTCCCTTCCCTCTTCCCTCCCCACCCTCTCCCCTCCCCTCCCTCTCTCCCTCTCACCTCAACTCCCCTCCCTTCCTCTCTTTCTCCCCTCCCCTCCCCTCCCCACCTCCCCTCCCCTCCCTCTCCCCTCCCCTCCCCTTCCAATCGCCGTCGCTAAGGGCTTAAGACTTCAAGGACTCAAAGCTGATGCTGGATGTCGTGGCTTAGGGACCTTGAGGGACTGAGGCTGGTGACAGGGGGTCGCGGGGAGTAAGGGACGAGTGGCTGGAAGGAGGAGGAGGAACTGGAATGGCGAGAGAGAGGGTCGTGGAGGGAACAGGGAGGGGCAAAGTGGTTGTGTGTCGGGGCCCTAAGGGTTGTGGCAGGTCCTGACACACACACACACACACACACACACATCTATCTATCTATCTATCTATATATATATATATATATACATACATACATATATATATATATATATATATATATATATATATATATATATATATATATATATATGTGGAGACAGTCGATTCAACCTGACTGACTGGGCCTCACTGCTCGACGGCGGCAGGTGAGGTCGCGGTTTGTTTACCTTGCCACAACGGTAAGTGTCTCCTTCGTCTGTGTGGCTTTAAGGTGGAGGTCAACTTCGACGCTTGCAAGACTGTCAGTATTTCTTTCTAAGAGATTTTACTTCATGTTTGTTGGAGAATAAGGTAAGTGATTATTGCATGTGTTACCCGTATACTTCCCTCGGGACACATATATGATATGACACTTTGTACTGCTAGGTTAGGGAGAAGGAGAGTTACACAAGGGAACTAAGGCAAAGATAAACACGAATTAGATTAGTGTTAATTTAACAAAGGCCTCAGATGCTCCTGATAGCAACAAGATTCATGACTCGAACACATTACACAAACTTACCAAAAGCGCAGGAGGACACACAGGACAAAAATAAAGCTTTACATGCATCAAATAAATATGACCTTGCGGCACACAACGAAACCCATTATACAGACCGGAGCGCAGGACAAGAAGCCTCGACATGCCAGGCTTTGACCCAAGGAAATACCGTCAATCTGCCTCTGTGACCCGCGGGGGCTCATTATATTTTATGAATGTCTTTACGCTGTTCCGAAGGAGACACACGACAAGGGTTCATTTCCTCAGATGTTTGCTTCACGGCGGAGGGATGACGCTGGGGAATGTGTAGCCCGGGGGACGCGACGTCACTGGCGGGGGAGCGGGTCCTTCCCGCGGATGCGCCGGAGACTTCGCTCTCGTCCTTGCAGAGAGCGAAAGAGTTGTGACTCGGATCGTGCCCTTGCCTTCATCGGCGGTGCTTGAAACGAAGACACGTTCGGTATTTAAAAATATAAGCTAGTAAAAAGATAACAATAGTAGTAAAAAACTTTAGCTTCGCCTTCTTAATCGGCGCGGCGGTGCGGCGTCATTCCTTAAACGGCGCGAGGCCAGAATGGTTTTGGTTGTTGACACCACACGTGACTTTTGGCACAGCTGCTGCGGTGCGCTCAGGGGTCAAAGCAGACGGGATTAGGGGCGGGAGTGGGAGGGGGGATCGGGCGGTGGGCGGGAAGGTTTGAGAGGAAGAAAATAATAGTGTGGGCGGAGTTAACATTCTTCTGTCGTCATGGTTACGCGGGGCGGCTGTGAGCATAATCCTGGCCCTGACGGCGCGTAACGGACAAATTACTTGAGAGGTTTAAGTAATCATTAGTTATCACCCCGACTGTCAAGGTATCGTGCGCCAGTTGACCGGGAGGCACGTCTGAATTAGAAAACGCGCAGACGAATGCATGCAAGCGATGCGCAGACGCTCACGGCAGAAGGAAAGCATTTGTACCCACTACTTTGAAATGCGTAAACATGCGATTGAACAGGAATGCAAACACACACATACGCATACACATAGACATATACGTACTTGTACAGGAACACATGTACTTACACATGTGAATAAACACGCACACGCACACGCACACGCACACGCACACACACACACACACACACACACACACACACACACACACACACACACACACACACACACACACACACACACACACACACACACACACACACACACACACACACACACACACACACACACACACACATACGCAAACACACCTACACACACGCCATTACCAACCGCACATACTATCCGTCTTTTCGGAGAGACAAACAATTGGCCACAGTGACATGCATGTCTTACGGCCGCCAATCAAACACGAGTGGGGGGAAAAGACTTCAAACTCTACGCAATTCACAAACATCCAGACTCTTGCTAGATCCTCCGCGATGGTGTTCCGATAGATAAGAGATGTAATGGAAATAGAGGGTAATAAATAGACAGGGAAAGCTATATACGACATGAGGGATAGGTAGAGAGAGAGAATGATATAGGAAGAAAAAACAAAACATGACACACCATTTAATTTTCCGACTAAGGCTTTTTACGCTGACCAGTGTAGATAATTATTTTGAAATAAAACGCCATACGAGTAGTAAGTACGAAGCTTGTACAACACGAGGGAGAACACCAAGGGTTCAGAAGCGAGGATCCATAAAACCCTTTTCTGCGTAACATAATCTTCTTTTCTCTCCTCGTAACACAACTCGCCGACGCCGAAAACATCGCTGGTTCCTCCCCGACGGCGCAGTGTTACGTGTCACAAGTGCATCGTAGATCGAGGTAGAACACGAATAAAGAAACGGCATTGTTGTATAATTACGAATGCTAATGTTAATATTACCAATCTGCCGTTGGATTAGATTAGGCTCTTGTGCTAGATAGCTTATGATTAAAACATGAAGCGGGGAAGGGACGAACACTATGCTAATGTGGAGGAGAAAAAGCAAAAAAAATTATCATGAATCTTTATATAAATGCTAATGATGATAACAATAGCATTGTATATTCACTATATGTAAAAAAAAAGAAAAAAAAAGAAAAAAAAAATCTTTTATATAGCAATTAGCAGATCAGAACTGAAAGGTCTGTCAAATCGTATAAAAAAATAGAAAACATACATGTATATATGTGTGTGTATGCGTATGTGTATGTATGTATATATATGTATATATATACATATATATACATATATATACATATACATATATACACATAGATACGTGGATATATATACATATATATATTTTCTCTTGGTGCCATTATCTCTACCGTCCATTTGTTTGTTTAGTGGTGAATAGTCTTGTCACTAGGCGAATATTTGCCCATGAACCAGATTATCGTTATCATTAATTTTGAAGAAATATGAATCATTTGACCTAAATAACACGAAATGACACTTTGCTAATTACTAATTCATTCATATTTGCATTGATAAAAATGTACGCCTGCGCGCGCGCGAGTGTGTGTGTGTGTGTGCGCGCGTGCGTGCGTGTGTGTGTGTGTGTGTGTGTGTGTGTGTGTGTGTGTGTGTGTGTGTGTGTGTGTGTGTGTGTGTGTGCGCGCGTGTGTGCGTGTGTGTGTGTGTGTGCGTGTGCGTGTGCGTGTGCGTGTGTGTGTGTGCAAACGAAATTAATAGAACTGAACTTTATCAAGTATGCATTCGAGAATCACAAAAGACCGAAATTCGTGCACAGAAGCAGTGCTAGATACTTATCATTGCGAACAATGAAAGAGGAACGAAATTAGGACACAAAAACCTTCATTGCACGCCTTTTTCTTCCTCGCCATGTTTTATTGCCTTTAGCAACAGGATGAATATTAGAAGTGAGTTTCAGTCTTTGGTTGTGCAAGGAAATGGCTGCTCTTGATGGGAAAATCATTTTGGTAATACATGTATGATTTAATATTCGTAATGGTAGTGACTGGGATGAATTTGTTGATAGTGACACTTGTAATGAAAATACTGATGATAGCATGATAGGGAATGAAGACGCAGATGATCGATCCATCAACAAAATGATAATCAAATCGAAAATAAAATCATGATAGAAACAAACGTATAGGTAACATAATAAACAAAACAAGCTATATAAAGAAAATAGAGCAACCATAGAATAAGAATATATGTTGTTACTACTACTATTGTTACTTGACAATTTGGTTACTTGGTGTAAGTTCGAGCATGAGACACATGAATGCCTTATGTCAGGGCCCTTCTGGAGAACCGCCCACCTTTTGTCAGTTGCATGAAACTAGACTTGGATTTGATTCAGCCCGCGTTTTTATTTTTATTTTTTTCACTCGC
>BOPN01001538.1:212500-215000 GCA_017312705.2 Penaeus japonicus
GTGAGCTCCCTTCTGGTAAATACAACAAACTAAGCTGTATTTATAGGTTAATCGATACTCTTAGCTCTTTTCTGTTTGTTTTTATGTGAATATTTTCTTGTTTTGACCTGTGCATCGATCACCTACAGAGTATGTAGTTAAACATACGCACACAAACACACGCGCGCATGCAAGCACCCATGCATAAACAGTCTATGCTTACACACAGTCGTACACACTTCGTTTGCCTTCGTATTTTTTACTAGAGTTCAATCTTCCTCCCCAACTGAGCAGTGGTTCTAGAACGTCTGTAGCAAGTGCATTACTATGTATGGTAGAGGAAAGGGGCAGGGAAAGAGGAAAGGGAGGAAAAGGGTGACTACACCTTCATCTGACTTCTGGTGATAAAATGTTGTTGTTGATGTGTTGAGCGACGGTTGCCGCAGTAGTATTGACTTGCTGATTCATTTGGTGCTTGCATTTTAAGGTAAAGGTAGTACGGGTTGGGGAAGAGTGGGGGGGGGGCTGAAATGGTTACTGAGGATATAAATTAAAAATAATGATGGTGATCACGAAGGACTCAAAGATCAGATGTGATTTCACAGACGTCGTTTTTACAACATCTGAGGCAGCAACACTTGTGCAGCGCTCACCCCCCTCGCCCCCCTTCCATCGCTTCTCTAACATTTACTCTCACACTTAAAGAACGCCATTTCACTTATTTCTATGTATTTTTTTATTGTCACATGATCCTGGAATGCTGTCTCCCTTCTGTTAGCCAATAAAATGAAGGGAGTAAACAACAACTAACGAAAATCACTCCAATTTGGGATGGATGTGAAGAAACATGCCAGGATTTTGGATAGGCCTCTATTTTTTTGGATGGCAGACCGAATGAGCCCCTTGGCACCCTATCCTTAATAAACTAGAATTGCGGACCTAGATAATAAGGACGTGATTATCTCTGTCTCCAAAGACAAAAATATTCATATTCTCGAACCTTTTAACGAAATAGAGACCTACGGATTCTTTCACACAATACGCTAACGTGATTACCGGCCCTTCATTTTGATCTCTTTTAATATTCCCTTCATCACGGATTCTATGCCACCGCTTTAGTTTTCCGTAAATCGGTGGCAACTATTTACCTTGAGAAAAAAGATACAAGATCCCTTTTACGCAACCTTACCTTACTGCTTTCATCATCGACAACCTTTCCAAGAATCAAACACACCTGACTCACCCACTGGTTAACCCCCTCCCTCCAATCTCTCTAATCTCCAAGACAAGGCTAACGTGACTCACCACAAGAAGCGACTTCGAAATCCCGTTACTCAGGATGGTTACCAAGGGACTGTGGTAAGACTGGTGTTGTGGTTACCTTGGTTACATATATACACCATTATTTGAATACGTCTTGGGTGTGGTGGTGATAGTGATGGTGTGTGGTTTTGTGGTTATGGTGATAGTGTGTGGTTTTTATTTTTTGGTTATGGTGATGGTGTATGGTTTGTGGTTGTGTGGTTATGGTGACGGTGTGTGGTTTGTAGTTTTTGGTTATGGTGATGGTTTGTGGTTGTATGGTTAGGGGTTGTGTGGTTATGGTGATGGTGTTTGGTTAGTGGTTGTTGGTAATGGTGATACTTGGTGGATATTGTTTGTTGGTTATGGTAATGGTTAGTGGTCGTGGTTATGGTTGTGGTAGTTTTCATTTTGATTTCGTTGGATAGTGGTAGTGATATTGATGGTGGTGTAAAACATTTATGGTGCTACTACTCCAAGTAGTTATAATGATAATGGTAATTATATGATTATATTTTATATGATAATGATAACGGTTATAATGATGGAAGTATTAACAATGATAATAACTACCAACAATAATGATAATGATGATGATGCTTATGCTCATAATAATTATGATTGGCAACACTGATGACAGATATGATAATGATACTGATGTCGAAGTCAATGAAAGTAATGATGATTATATTAATGACTATGATGATGGTGTTGATATCATTATTACTATTATCATTATGATTATGATTATTATTATCATTATTATTATCATAATGATGATGCTGGTGTTCATATAGTGATGATGATGGTGAGGGTGAAGGTGATGGTGAGGGTGAAGGTGATGATGATGATTATAATGATTATAATGACAATAATGACAATAATTAAATAGCAATAATTATTATAACAATGATGATAATGGTGATGATAATGACGCTACTACTGCAAAAAAATAATGATGTTAATATAAATAATTATCATAATAATAATAATAACAATTAAAGATGATACTGATAATGATGGTAGTGATAGCAATATAGATTATTACAATAATAATAAATGATATCAATAATAGTGATGATAGTAATACTAATAGCAGTGATGATAATAATAGTAATGGTAATGATGATAATGATAATGATACTGGTAATTTGGATGATAATAATAATGATAATGATGATAATAGTAAGTAATAACAGTAATCGTGTCAACGCAAATA